>JAODGE020003277.1:0-49460 GCA_027574965.2 Ecitophya simulans
ATATTCAGCTGTTGACTTTCGATAACTGTTACTGCAGTCATTTTAGGTTGGAAAGCGACACAAGTCGGTAAAGATATTACAGAATGTGTACTCGACCATCACTGCAGTACACTACGGTAGGCCATGATAATAGCAAATTTCAAGTTATCAGCAATTTAACTCTACAATTTTATTCAAATTAACACCCGACTCTAAAATTTTAACTATCCGTAAAATTATTGTTATAATTTGGTCAAAACAATTGGTTGAAATTAAAGCTTCTATAAATATAAATGAATACTAAAATTCCTTTATATAGTGATGTATTCAATGTTGCCTACGTGGTTCTCTCATGCCTATCTCTCGGGAACACGTGCAGAGCTCTCGTAGCTCCGAAGTCCCTGTGGAAGGTCCCTGGATGCGTGGTAGCGAGTACCGTTGGGTGGTTACCCAGTTGCACAAAGCACGTTAAGTAGGGTGGTATCAATCCTGCGCTTGATACGCTTTGCGACCATTATCAGAGCACAGTCACGATAGGATCCGCGCGCGAGAGCGTGTGGATAACATAATAGGGCCCACTCTGGGAGAACCACGTTTTATAAAAAAAATGTAACATTATTATAAATTTTATGTTGATTTTATAACTGTTGTTCCGTCTAAGAGATCTCCAGTGTTCAAGACGGCAATGTCTCCTACTTTACCAATCCTTTATTATAATTTTCCATGGCAATTAGCAGAGTACAATAAACAATTAGAATCAAATGTTCTATATTTTCAATTAACAATTTAGAAGTTGTTATCATAAGAGTTTATAAAAAATATAAGCCATTATGGATTAGATTCATCCTCCTTCGCTCCGAAGCTGTTCAATATCATTAAGCACTCTCTTTAATTTAGTAGCTACGTCTCGATTAGCTTCCGCGTCAATCTGCTCTTCAACATTGCGACTCTCTCGTTCCATTAATCCAACATCACTAACTGCTTGCACAATTGCCTCACAATCCATGTGCAACATAGCCAGTAGCTTATAACTTCTCCGCGAAACTTCATCAAATTTGGCATCCTTAAAAATCAACGCATCCGATAAGGTAAATGATCTATCCAACTGTCCAGTGAGAGTGTTAATTTCTTTCTGAACATTCTTAGTATCCTTCAATATTTTCGCAATATCACAATCTTGTTTCTTAATATTCCCAATAATTTCCATAATTCGTTTTGTATACGAATTTCTCGTGTTGCTTTTATTAATCTTGGCAACTTCATCCAACAAAACCGCCTCCAATCCTTCTTTAGACACTAAATCATCATCCAATTGCTTGACTTTATCATTAAGTTGCTTCAATTTCTCATGTTCCTCTTGCATCTTTAGTTCTTGTTGACTAACACTTGTTTTTAGAGTGCGATATTGCTCAATCAAAGGAGTCTGCACATCGTTCCACTGATTAGCAAGATCTAACAATCTTTCACTACCATTTTCTACAAGACTCCGCAGTTTAGTCATGTTTTCCTCCTTTGAGAGTACTGTCAACGTGCGCGATTTAATTTTTAACGTATTTAACAGCTCCTTGAGAACAGCATCTTCTTTTGCCTTCAGTGCTTTAACTTGCACCAACTGTGACTGAACTTGTTTAACATCATTCTGCAACTCTGTAAATGCCCTTTTTCGTTCCTCAATAAATTTAATTGTATTGGATATTTGAGTTTGCATTTCATCTTCCTTCTGTGTAGCAATTTCAGTGGTTTTATTCAATGAATCAGAAGATATTAATAAAGATGGTGGCAATGTTTGAACCTCAACATCAATTGGATTCAATTGCTCTTGCTTGGACTGTACATATTGTTTCAATCTAGGGTCCAAAACATCCAAATCATTGCCATTGAAAAGTAATGAAGGAATAAGCTCACTTTTACTACATTGGTGGGTAACAGCAGGCAGACAATGCACCCAATAATCTTTTAATTCCTCTGTGGCATTTTTTGTTTGTGGAATTTCTAAATGCTTACTGCTCAGAGGAATGCAGTCTTTAAAACTTTGCTGTAATGCAGATTCTTGAACAATTCTGGCACCTTCTTGCAACAATGCAGGTGGAATCCATGCCTGATTAAGTGCTAATTTAACTTTATCTTCAATTTCCTTGACTAGTGTTGGAACATATCCAATAGCTTCAGTAACAGCAACCTTATTGTTTTCCCTTGGTAGCCTTTCAATAAGGAACATTAACACCCTTCTGATTTCAATTTCATTTGTGTATAATATACTCTGGTAGCCAATGTCTCCCCGAAATCCTATGGATTTGATGTGCTCCACAAGCTGTGATGCATACTTTAGTCTAGCACTCATTGAAGGGGGCATTTTTGTTGGTAGCTTCGTTTTTGGAATGATTATTTCTAAGCAGGAGACAATAGCCAATGTAACATCATCTTCAGTGAATGATTTTAATGAAGTTATTTCTTCATCAATATTACTGTAAATAAACGAGGGAGATGTGAATTATATGCTTAATTAGATCCCAAAACCTACCAATTAATATTTCGTAAAGAATCTATTATTATGTTGTCCACTTCTTCCATTGTATGATGAAAACACTGGAAAAACTAGCGCAGGAACGGCAGGAATCGCAGAGACTGACAGCTGATTTTGACTTTTAATGAAAGTAAAGTAGGGTTAAGCAACCGCCAAGACTCATAACCAGCTTTATGGCCGACCTCAATTATATATTACCAATGGTACGACTGCCTGAAAGATAGAGAAAGAATGAGAGAACAAATGAAATAGCATAACAGCCATATACAATAGCCTTGAGAGATGACCAATGAGATCCTGTAAAATCAAAATTTTGAAACGTCCTCTGGTGGCTTGATATTGAAGAATTTTAACTTCTCTCTCTTTATTGCAGACTACAAGTAAAGAGTAAAATTATAAAATAAGGGTTTTCATGCAGCTACTCTAACCTTTCGTTGTTTTAATTTAACAAGCGTATATGTATTACATGCGTGGAAATTGATATTACGTTAAAAATAAATAAACAATCTGAGTAGTTTGTGGAAAATATGCCAGTTGAGAATATCCAATATTCCGAGAAATACAGCGACACGAAATACGAGTACAGACATGTGATACTCCCTCAAGACTTGGCCAAGCTCGTACCAAGACCACACCTGATGACTGAAACCGAATGGCGCAATTTAGGAGTACAACAAAGTCCGAACTGGGTGCACTACATGCTTCACGGGCCAGAACCACACATTCTACTCTTCAGACGACCGATAGCCACGTAAACACTGGAGAGTAACTGTTGGACATATTTATTATAATTAAATATAAATCATAAACTCTTCCAATTTGTTTCATAGGCCAGTTATTGTTAGTTCAAGGGAAAAATCAAGCAACAATATATTGTACATTCACAACCATGAAACCAATGAAATGATATTTAATGTTACAATATGTAATGAAAATAAACAGCCATGTAAAAGAAGATTACCTCCTTATCCTGGATGGGAAACATACAAAAAAGGTCAGATGGAAAAACAAAACTTTGTTCTAGACTTAATTACAATTAGCAATAACAAGTATTTCTTCAGTTTGCAATGACTGCACTCATAAATACAGGCAGTCATTTAACTCTCATGCTGAACATTAGCAAATTCGCCCAAACGTCTCCATTCCTTCACTATTAACTTTCAAACAATGTTAAATCCAATGTCCAAACTAAATGTCTCAAACACTTCATTGAATTGGCATTGTCTCCCAGTTTGTTAACTGCTCACCAAAGATTCCTCTTTCAATTATAGATAATATTAATAATATTTACACAATTAGTTTATCCTTATTTGGGCTTTGTTAAAAAAATAAATACACATAAAAATCAGTCTATCAATCTTAAGGCAACATCGTATTTATATACTTTTCTTGTTCAACGTTAAACAATTGCGTTACGCTCGTTTTGTCTGGTTTGTTTAATTTCAACCGATAAAAACGTTATTTCTTTGTTATTTCATAAATCTTGATAGATGAACTTTTATCATTTGTCATTATTTATCGTATCGACGCTCATGCCACCTCGCTACTCATTGATTACTCTCGTGTTTGCTCTGCGTTAAAGCAAAGTGATGAGTAGTGGTAAACTCTTCTTTTCGGGAAGCACTAAAATTCTCTAAACATACAGGCAGCGAATCCTTATACATCGTTACAATTTGCGAACGTCTCACGGTTTGTAATGAGCTGCTGTGGTTACAATGAACTATGCGAATGCGTTTTTCTTTTCTCTATGTACTGATTGTTTAGATTAATGCTTACTTGATATTCCTGTACGTAGATGAATGCCTCTTTAATGGCAGTATGCTTATCATTTTCTTTGTTAATGTACTCTTTTTCTCACTTATTACATGCCGGTAATACGTAAAGATTACCTTACACTCTCGTCCCGTGCGCAATACAACACATTTGTTAGCTCTCTCGTTCGACGCTGAGATTTGCCGGCGTTGCGGGCGTGTTGACGATTGTTGTCGCGGTAGCGGTTGTTGTCGTTGTGATTGCGACTAGCTGCACGCCGTTTTCACCGATCGGAATGTATTTGTCGTCGATTTGCACCAGCAGAATGGTTCGATCCACGTGCGACCGGCGATTGAGATCTCGATGAGATGGAATCCATTTATGTACCACCTGGTTATAACATGAAACGGCATGAAAACGAAGCAATTCTTAGGCTTCAACATTTAGAACTTACAAGTCCTTCCATGCCGACTTCAGGACACCAGTCGTTCCAGTAAGAACGCCCGCCACGATGTCTCATACCCTCGTTCGGCCAGCAAACATCAATGCGTCGACCTTTGTTGATGCCGTCATAGACTAGATTCGGGTCAACGATCTGAAATAGAACAATGTGAATTAACAGTTATAGAAATTTAATTCAATAAAAGTTATTATACCTTGACTTTCTGGAATAAAACGGCATCCTTCTCAGCCATTTCAGTTTCCTGCTGCGACTCGCTAGTAACCGACTTATCGGACAGTTGTGAGGCGGTGGTGCGATCATCGCGATCCTTGAATAATCCAGCTAGGTTGGCCAAAGTCGAACTCGTCGGCTTTCCCATTGAGGCCAAGCTCCCTCGATTCGCAGCTAATTACACAAACCATACAATTTCATTCCACTTCATCCCTATCTTACTAACACAAAACAATTTATAATAAACATACAATATCAAATTGAACTGAACCCCGTCCATGTTTCTAGAACAACTAGACGTTCCTTATAATACATGTAGGTTTAACATACCTAAAGACGTTCGACTCAAACTGGACCCTCGCCCAATACTCCCGCATAAATGAGATCCATCAGTCGACTGACTTCCAGTGTTGTGCGCATTTAACGTGGTCACCGGTGCCATTGCGTATACTCCTTCGTGGCCGATTCCAAGTTCGTCACGAGCCGATCCACCGCTTGAACAACCTTCCCCGCATCGTTTTCGTATTCTATTGGCATAGACAATTATTAATGAACATTGTAAGAAATAATTCGAAACCGTTTACCTTCTGAATAAATTTAGCACGTAATTATGAATCTTTCCGAGGCTCAACGAACCACCAACCAAGCTGTTTAGCTGTTCATTGGTCTCAGCGTAGCTGGTCGTCAAAGGCGAGACGTAAATGGGGTACCCAATAGGTTGATCACAAGATGAATTAATAATATTTCTTAAAGCTTGTTTGGCATTCTGTATGCTGCCGCGCTCCGGATTGCGATTCCGCAGGTAAACCAATTCTTGCTGCTGCCCAGCCCACAAACCTCGCACGCATTCCTTGTTGATTTTTATCACCCGAAAGCTTAGAAAGCGTTTATTCAACATGATGATTTTATATTCGTCGTTGCCTTCGTCCAGAACATGTCTGCAAGTGCAAAGTTAATAACCCACATAACTTTAATCAAAACAGATCGCGTTTTACCTTAAGGCTAATAAACTTGGTGTCCCACTCAGCACCGCGCTCCTCCATGCCGGATCGCCCTCATGCGAGATAACCAACTCCTCTTCGTGTTTACAAATAGCTTCGTAAAGTGCGGGCAGTTCTTCGTATTCGTCGGGGGCCATAAAGTGATCCTGATGCAATTTCAACGACATGCGTACTCCAGGCGCAACCACCGTTCTGATTAAATCCATGTCAATGAATACCCATTCGTCGCGAGCGCAAGTTATTCGAAAATCGCCCTTGAACAAAGCGTGCAAGCCGTGCAGGAAAAACTCCACGCTGGAAACTGTGTTGTGGGATGCTGCACTCAACGTTCTTCGACCTACACATTGACATTTAAATATTTCTTTTGAATATCAGGGACATTTTTCTAATAATACTCACCCAGTAAACTTAAAGCAAAGCATAGCATGACCAAACTAGATCCGCTTGTAACTTCGACGTTCTTTTCATTCTTGCTGACACAGTATGCTATCCATTCGCTGTAAATTTGGAAGAACATGGAGCGCGTCATGCCGCAGGCACTTAGGTCAAAGTCTTCGTCAAAGTTAAAGTTGAACACTGGGTCGAGATCGACGAAATTGCGGTCGTCCATCGGCTCCAACGCCTTCATAATCGAAAAGGAGGTCAACCACTCCTCCAGTTTTGAAGAACGCACGGCATAAAATATGATACTCTATAAATGAAAACGTGTGTTTAAAGAAATGCTACGAGAGCTGAGGATAAATTAAACACCAAACTGATATCAACTTACTTTAACGTAATATGTGACTAGAACCTTGCGAAAATCGATCACTTGCAGCATCGACACGGCGCTATTATCTGATATACTGTATCCTTCAAGAACATACTTGGCAGCTGTTACTTCCCATGCGAGCCAACGCTGACTGAAAGCTGCATTTACGCTCAGCATGCCGGGTAGATGGCCAGGATCACAACAACAACAGCCTGGTAGAAATTAAAAAAAAAAATAGAAAAACATTTCCTATAATCAAAAGTCAATAACATACCGTCGTTTTCTTCTACTCCTTCAGTAATGGCCTCGACTTCTCTCTGCTGACAATACGTCCCCCGAAACTCCAAGCCTCTCATTTGAAAAGTAACCAACCCATTTCCCAACTCGATAATGTGAACCAAACAGTTGAGATTGTCAGACGCGAGCACGAAACAATCGCCTTGACTTATCGGCCCCCAACGACCCATGATCAGGTCTCCGGCAAGAGAATGCTGCAAGGATTGCGTCAAGTGTTCGTAGAAAATCGAATTCAAGTTGTTATCGTCGGCGCCAAGATTACGCTCCAAATGGGAGGAAAGCGGCGTGTTAGAATGATCGACTCTTCGCGTGTTGTAATCGCGCTCCCAGAACTTAACCGGCCGAACGTAGGACGTCAAGAAAATTGCACTTCCTAAGACGGCGATGTTAAAGTAAAACAAAATGGTGAATGTTAACGACTATCTTACCTAAAAAAGGATTCAAAGGCGTTGACAGTATAGCCGAAATAATCGCCTGCGCAAAAAGCATGGCGGAGTGAGGAACTGAAAATGGTTGAGCAAAGGCATGGAAAGCCGAGCCCCACGTTATCTGCCATGGAGCTATGTAGGTAACAACGAATTGCACCTGAAAAAAGAAACGGTAAGTTGTCCCAACTGACGAATATGCAGCAACCTGTACCTTTAACAAGAGTTCATAGGTTTTGCTATAAATAATGCCCATGAGAAAGTAATCAACAAGAAAACTCTCTTGAAAGATGCTGTAGTCGTACTTGGAGAACAACGCAGTGAAGGTGAGAATCAAGTATTGTGAGCTTTGATCGGAATAGGAATTTCTCAAGCACTTTAAGCCGCAAACCACAACGATTAGCGCCCCAAGCAACGTTCCAAACTTATCTGCTACTTTTGGTGCTTCCTCGGTCAACGCCGCAAGAAACAATAAGGGATAAAGAATGTTTCTTTCGATGAAACACAGGTACACGAATATCTAAAAAAAACAGGAAAAGAATTAATGATCATGTAAAAATCATAAGACTACTTGCACGTGTACTAACCCGTTCGAACCACATTATTGTCGCCGGTCCCCTAACTTGATACTGATCGTGCTCCAGTGATCTGAGCACAGGTCGGGCTATGCACAGCCACGGCAGTTGCTTCCTCATCTGCGGAATAATGTAATGGAGGAGAAACCCCATGGCCGCCGCGGTGCCCCACAGAACCGGACTCAGCTCGGGCTGCAGGGCCGTGAAAACTGTACTCGCATGAATCCCAAACACCAACATCGCAATTATGCCGCACAGCAACACGTCGCTCGTCAGTCGCGCATTAACAGTCTTCTGCAGTTTCTTCGGCAAAGGATCCACCTCGACATCCTTCGTCTCCGCCTCGCGCACATCGGGTGCTTCCCCCTTTTCCGCATCCACCTCTTCGCAATCAACGCTCGCATCTTTATTTTTGTCTCCGCTTTCGTTTATCTTATCGTCGCTGCCATTCCTCGGCGCTCTTCTATGCTCTTTGTAAATATCCGGCGGCCAAAGGTTCTTCTTCAACATATGCCACACGTGCGTCGGGTCGCTGGCGCTCCTGCTCAGATGATACGCAGTCGAGACCAGGCACGCGCAGAATATCGAGAACAGCACGTGCTGCGATCCTTTGGGTTCGCACAGCCCGCCGTAGGCTAACCCGTACATAATTATCACAGCAAGTCCAGAGCGAAACACGCAGTAAAACGCCGCCCACAAGCTGGACATCGCATTGCCGCCGAAAACGTGCATGTCGACTTGTTCCAGCACGTACAGCAAAAAGGTGTTGATCTGTGGAAACAGCCCCAACGAAAAGAGCAACGGAAAGAATAGAATGAACGTGACCAGAAAGTTTCTAATCAGTATCAACGCTTCGTTGTTCGTGAGTGTCACGCCGTAGAGCGACACGGCCGTGAAGCTATCTTCTTCGTCGATGCAAGCGTCCATCAGGAGAATTAACCCGCAGAATAGGCAAAAATAGATTGGCCTCGAATACGCAATGACTCTGTTGAAGCCATGCGTCGGTGATGCCGCATCGGGTTGCACACTCTTCATCAAGGAATACTGACTTCCGGCAATAATGAAACAGAAGATAAACGCGTGGATGTCCGTATAGAATTGGAGGTACAATAACAGCGCGCCGAACACGGAAACGAGTAGTCCCAGTAACGACGCGATGAGCGTTTCGAACAACGTAAAATTCCTATCCAGCAGAGCCATTAGCTTCAATCTGTCCATCTTGACCTTGACGAACGGAAACGGAAACATGCGAAACTTGTAATAGCTCTTTGTCCTGGGATTATTGTTATTTAAAGTATCCACTGCGTTCTGTATCCGATACATCGGATGTCGCGTGAGGTCGGGGTTCATCATAATGTCTCTCAAGGACAACGGGTTATTCTCCGCGGCGCTCGCTTGCGCAGCTATTCTAACCGTGTCGGGCAGATGCGTCCTTCTAAGCATTCGCCTATCGTCCATGCCAAGCGTGCACTGGTGAGCGTTGAGCCGCGGTCGCGACACTTGTCTCGGCGGCACCATCAAACAGGACCTGGGCTGCTGGTCCATAATGATCGACACCGAACTGTTATCGACCGACTCCGGATTGTTCTCCCATTCGGTCTTCGCTATAGAAGTCACGGCCACGTTCGCCGTCCCGACGCCTTTTTCGTCGAACGTGTACGTTATCCAATTGCCGTGCTCGTCTTGGAAACAATGCACGGACCCGTCGCTGGTGTCGTTGAAACTTTTCGCGCAGTGCGTGCCGTGCCCGGACGATAGCGTAGTCAAAATGGCGCTGTCCCTCTGAGACATTCGACCGCGCGAGCCGCGCGACTGTATTTGCGTGCTCCGCTTCAATTTATGATGCGACCCGGCGCTTGCTCGTTGGCATGCGGTCGGCGATGTGCTCCGTTCGTTCGGGAGACACACCGGCAGCATAGAGAACTCGCGTCGCGAGACGAGAAATGCCTGGAGAAACGTCTGCGGCGGAAGCAACGTGCTCAATTCGGTGTTACTCCCACTAGACGAGGCTTCCTGATAGTTGTCGACGGGCAATTCGACAGCGGGTTTCGTGGAATGGCGACGCGTGTGGCTTAACTTGCGATGGCGCGGCTGGGTGACGAGGCATTCCAGGCCTTCGACTGGACTTTCAACGAGCGACGATTGCGTGCTGACGTATTCTTTCACGGAGCGATTGCGACTAAAACGTTCGTCTTTTCGACGATGGCGTTCCGAGCGTTCTGAATCGGATTTTGTGATTTTTCGTGCTTTCTCTTCGGCACTGCTGTGGCGGCGATTTTCGCGTTTTTTCGGTATCGCGCCGAGGCTTCGGGGTGGCGCTTCTTGTAATACTTTGCTCACATCTTCCTCTACGCAACCGGACGGTCTCCCACCACACCAGTCATTTTTGCCATCTACAAGTTAATTATTACAAATTGATAAAAGTTTAGTGCGTTTTGCACAGCCAGTTAAAAATTTCATAACGCATTATTCACCATTATTACCTTACACAAAATTTTAGATGAAAATCTGGTTATTAATGGATTAAGACAAGTTTCCTAAAGTCAAACTTACCTTTATTATATTTAACGTGCTCGTTCTCGTCGTCGAACAACCAATCCAAGTCCAATTCGACTAAACTACTCTCCGATTCGGCGAGTCGTTTGTTACTTACAATCGCCTTTTTGGATTTGAAATCGCCCGCCCTTTTCTTTCGGTTTCTCCTACAGTTCCTCCTCTTGATAGCGCCCGTGGACGGCTCCAACGCCTTGGCTCCCTCTTCGACCGTGGGCTCCTCCTGCACCTTTGTTCGTTTCACAGCCAAGGGCGGCTCGTCCGTGCGCAACTCGCACACCACCTCCACACTGGTCGAACTACTACTAGACAAGTCACTGAGTTTCTTTTCGCTATCGTTGTCGCAGTCAGCGCGCACATCCTGAATCTCGGGCGTCGCACTGGAATTCGAATTGTCATTATCTAAGAGCGCGTCCTTGGAAGTCGCCCGCTGGCCGTCGCTCATCGTCTGTATCTTCTTCCTCAGTCCCTCCGCCTCCAGATAGATATTGCTCAGCAGCAACGGCGAACGACTGCCGCGATTCTCCTCGTAGTCGCTGTCGGAGACGTGCGCCATTGAGTCCAGATCCGTGTCCGGCCCGTGGCTTGTTTGGTGTTCGTCCGATTGCTCCGCGATCGGATACACTATCTCCGATCCGTAATATGGGCACAGATTTAAGTGCTGATTGCGCGTGAGCGTGTTGCTCGGCGGCGGCAAGGGGTTTTTCGTTTTCGCGCCGCCGCTGCCGCCGCCTATAATCTCCAGACTATTCGGATGGGCAGACAGCGCCGGCGGCGGGCAACATTTTTCTAGGGCCGTAGAGCGTATCCGACGCACGCCGCCGTTATTGTACCTAAAGTAGCCGTCGATTAAGGCTTGATACTTTTTGTCGATGTAGTTCAACTCCAGCGACCCGGTGGCGGTCATTTGTGATGGTCGCGCTGCCATGCCCAGCCAGCAGTGAGTGAAGTTGGAGTGACGACGGTAGTCGATCGCGCCGGGAAAGGCGAACTCCGCTTCGTTTACGTCTACGCCCGCCGGTGGAGAAAGTTTTCTAAGATTAGGTTCGGTGCTGTTGTTGGGATGTCGCTTGGGTTCTGCGCGCGACGTTTCCGGGAGGATCTGTACATGGAACGCGTCGCTGTCGGGCTGGATCGTTATCTCCTCACTGCTTTCGGATGAATTTTTTCGATGCACGTCTGCTTTTAAGTCTGAAACAATCCAGCATTCATTAAGTTCATATTACATTGATTAAAAAATGCAAATTAATGACTTATTTTAATGGAATTTATGGAAACCATTGTTAAAGTTTAAATGTAATTTTTTTTTGATAAATTCCACAAGTGTATGACTCTGTACTGTTGTAGTTATCAAATATAAATTATAGGAATTGCAATGACTCACCTATTGTGCTTGACTGTTTAGCATCAACAGATTCCATTCTTTGGTATTCGCCTGACTCGAAGCTATCAATGTCAGTGCTGCAAACCCCAATCTCACCACCAAAAGACTGCAATGAGCAGCCCTCTGGTTTTGCCTTCAGTTCACATTCTGTTGAATTGCCAGTTGCATTCAACACTTGCAGCTCAATCCCCTCATCCTCTCTGCAGAGCACAATGAAGGTTAATGTTAAATCAGATGCTTGGTGTCTTTAAAAAGGCACATTGCATCTAGTTAGCAAAGTGAAAGTTTACCTCTTTGGTTCAGTCCACTCATCCTCGATCTGCTCATGTATGCACTCATTGTGATCATACATGTGGTGCAAGCCATAGTTTATGAGCTTGATGGTGGCAAATACCACAGTGATGGCAGTGCAGTACAAGTACCATAAGAATTCGGTCGGCGGAAAATACTGAAAAGAAATAGGTCAGCACATTGGTGATCAACATCTGTCATTTGTTTGTTTTGTGCAGCCATTGCGCGATGCGCGCGTTTCACTCACCACGTAAATCGTGAACGGCAAGCAAAGCAAGAACAACCAAAGATACAGATGAAACGTGTTGGAGAACACATCCTGATGGGGGTCATAGAACCAGCCCCCGGTGAGCGAAGCCCACACCCCCTGTCGCAAAATATCCAACGTTTGCGAGCTCATGTCATGCTCGTTTAGCATAATATTCGGCCGCCCGTCGAAGCCACTCGTTCGCCCGCATCTACATGTTTACATCGCGGCGCGCGCCAGGCCGCGATTTATTTACGACGAGTGCGATCGATACGAGAACACCATATTTAATCCGGATTTCTCTTGGCCTCCGCTGGATATGCACCGTGCGTGCTCACGACTCGCGGTCTCACTGCCGTGCGAATTTCACTTTCTAACCTCGGAGCGACTTCGAAACGGTATGACGTTTGACATCGGACAGTTGCTCGGAGCGTTCGGTGCAACTGGTGCGGGGATTGGTGCAGCTTGTCGTCGCAGTCTTCAGATTGCATCAGATTGGTTCATTTTAAAAGAAAGTATATAATACCAGTCTCTGGTTTTTGTCCCATTTGTTTAACCGGAAAATGAAACAAGGCCAAGTCACCCAGACGAAATATTCAAAGTTTTTGAAATGATGAACTTTGGATCTGTTGATTAAATAAATTTATAACCGCAACACAAAATAAAGCAGTAAAATGGAAAACACCATACCAAAGCTAGACAAACTAGAAAAAATGTACAAAATGCTGATGGACAAAGTAGATGCAAACACTGAAGAAAACAAAAGGTTGTGAGAGGAAATGAAATTGAAGGAAAAAATCGGACAAAGAAAAAGCACTGATGATAAAGAAACTACGAAAACTAGATAACAAGATGGAGCACAAAGAAAGATAGGATAGGAAAAATAATATTGCAGTCAAAGGAATGAATTGGGACAGAAAAGGGAATCCTGTGGAAGAAGCCAAGAAGTTTATGAGGGGAAAATTAGATATAAAGGCTGAAGTCAAAAGAGTACTAACAAGGAGAGAAGTTGAAAAACAAACAATATGGACAATAGAACTATCAACCTTTGAGGACAAACTTAAGATAATGCAAAGTAAAAGTAAACTAAAAGGACAACTTATATGCATTGATGATGACCCAACCAAAAAGGAATGAGAATTACAATTTTAGACAAGGAAGAAAGCAAAGGAAGAGAGGAAGCAAGGTAACCAAGTAAAAATAGGATACCAAAAACTAAACGTAGAAGGGCAATGGCATAGATGGCAGGAAAATACCAAGAAACTTGAACCAATACCAAAAAACTAACAAAGGGCCAGGCAAAAAGGGAAAAAATAGGATAATGATCACAGCATGGACATGAAACTGAAAACCTAATAATGAGCTAATTATAAAGGGTAAAGGGATAGAACTGGAAGAAGAATTTTAAAAAGCCAAACTAGATATGCTTGTTTGAACAGAAGCAAAAAGGAAAGGCATTGACAGTAGACCAGGAATTGCAATGGCTTTCAGGAATAATAAGGTTGGCAGCAAAAAAAGTATGTGGAACAACCAAAACTAAAACACTAAAGAAATGAACCTCATGATGTACAAAAGAAGTGGAAAAACTGGTTAAAATCAAGAAATCCAAATGACACAGATACCTAGGAAACAAAACAGAGGACAACTATGCGGAGTACAAAAAGCTAATATTGAAGTAAAGAGAAAAATTATTGAGGAAACGAAAAAGAAGTGGGAAAAGTTTGAAAATAAGATGGAAGAAAATGCTAGAGGAAATCAAAAACTATTTTACTAAATACAAAAAAAACCTTAAACCAGAAAAACCGAACGAAATAGAGGGAATACCGGACTCAACCCGAAAAACCTTGATGAATGATGAAGAAATAATGGACAGATGGAGAATGTATTTTGAAAAACTACTTAATCTGGATTATAAACCAGGACCAGAACTGGACAACATTACAAACGAAACGTTTGAGGAAGAATGAAATAATTAAATCACAGCACAAGAGCTAGATGAAGCCATTAACTGCTTGAAGAGCAGCAAGGCAACAGGACCAGATAAAATCACATCTGAAATGATAAAAGAACTAGGATTGGAAGGAACAGGAACAGGAAGCTGATAAACCAATCATAGCGCGTTCACAGATGTAGAAATTTTAGCAAGACCTAAATACCAACTGCTGAAAAAGCTAGAGATATGGAAGAGGATACTCAACGAATGCGAAATTTAAATAAACACAGCGGAAACAAAAGTGATGGTAACCACACCAAAACTGGTAAACTGCAATATAAGAATAGATGACAATAACTTATAACAAGTAAAGGAATATAAATACCTAGGTACTATATTGCATCAAACAGTACAAGAAGGCACAAACATCAACAATAGAATATCAAACAGCAACAAGTGGTACTACATATAAAGTAAGTATGTAGCAGGGAAAAAGGAAATAGAAAGAAACACAAAAATGAAAATATTTAAGACCAGTAGTAACTTATGGCAGCAAGACCTGGAACCTTAATGAAAGACAGAATTAGAGCAACGGAAATAAAATATCTGAGAAGAGTGTATGGGGTGACGAGAAGATATAGGAGATATAGGATAAGGAATGAGGAGATAAGAAAACAGCTACAATATACAAAACATGGAAGACTATATTGGAGAAAGGCAATTAGCATGGTGGGGACACATGAAAATAAAATGGAGAAAGATACAGAAACAAGGAAAGTATAGGAAGCCAGACAAAAAGGAAAAAGAAGAAGAGAAAAGCCCAGAAAATCGTGGGACAAATCAGTTCAAGAGATATTGAAGAGAAAAGAAGAACAATGACCGCAGAAGCAGGGAGGATGGCCCATGGAAGCAGTTCATCGAGAAACACAAATGAACAGACCAAAATCTGACACCCGACAACATCTGACATAAGAATAGGTCGATAAAGTTTTATTGGCCTAGCGCCATCTAACGGATGAAGAATAAAACTTGTGTTACGACCACCAAATGAAAGCTACAAGAAAATAAACGTTTGCCTAACCTGATGATGCCTAATAACAATAAAAATCAAAGCAGTAAAACATGAATACCCCCTTTTGTAGCCGTAGTTCCTGAGAGTAGACTTGAAGGACTCAAACGGACAGAGAGATCCGAGAAAATACAGCGTTATGATTGGTTGAATTTAAAATTTTACGCTGTAATTAAATTTGTAAACGCTCATCATTGTAAACAGCCAAAATTGCAAATCTAACCTCGTAGGGCACGAGGAACACGTGTGCCGCTGAGTGAACTTGCATTTATTTTGTCAACAATTGGATTTTATATTGGTTATGCTTCTTGACAATTAGGCAAGTTCTTAAAGACATTGTGATTAATATGACATAATTCTGATGACTTGTAGCTGACTGTGAAATGATTGTTTCTTTCTGCAGTTGTAGGTAAATTCTATAACTGCAACAGAAGCTGAACCTGGTTCTGCTCAGAACCAAGATTCAGCTGATACAATGAGCATCACTTCTGCTGAAGATACTACTATGAACAGTAATACTGTGCCCCAGCAAAAACCTCCCAGTTGCTGTTAACTAGGTGACAGGACTCTGAAAATGGAAGTTCATAGTGGAAAACAAGACTCCAAAATGAAGGAAGACTGATAGTTGACTAAATAAATTCCTCCACTTAGCTTAAAATTTTTTTGAAGGATTTGAGGTTGTATATCAGCAGACCAACATTAAGATTGATATAGAGGACCATCCCCCAACTGTAAGAATTTTTCATTTGATTCCCATATTTTGTTTAATTTACATTTTCATTGTTAATTTTTATTTAATGTACTTTATTATTTGTTGTATTACTGTTCTATTGTAAACTACACATAATTTATAACATTAAAAACTTGTCAGTAAAATTTGATATTAATTTTTAATATATAATTTTAATTTGAATATGAGCGGGAACCGGCGTGGCCTGTTGAGTGAGAATGACATGACTATATATTGCTTTTTCGGGGCTGTCAACATTTTCTGGGGGAAATACCTGTTAGAGGATTATACATTGAGTGGACGTGATAAAAATGCAGATTTGGCGCCATCTCTGTTCAGAACATTAGCTAAATTGCGCTACTAGCGACATTCGTGAATAAAAGTAAAATTATTGTGAAATCTTCCCCATCTTCCCATTCTCAAATCACTCTGCTGAGGGTGGGACTCGAATCATTCCGAAGAATCTAAGCAAGATTTCCACCATTCAAGCGTAACAAATCGACAACAATGGCGCTGTGCAAAGAAACATTAGTCGATCTAGAAGAGAAGTTTAATAAAGTGAAGAAGCTCATCGATAATTCAATCACAGACCCAGAAATAGCCCCATACACATCCAAATATGCAGCTCGACAGCACTTAGAAGCAATGAATGAACAATTGGACAGAATTAAACTACAAAATTATATAAACACTAGTCTAAGCAGCAAACTAATAGGTATATATTCACAAGGAACATGAAATGATTTGAAACTGATTACAATTTTGTTAGGTATGCTTGGTGCAGTCCAACTCCAGCTTGGTATTCTTGCTATGGAAACTGAAGAACTCTCACAGAGTGAAAAGCACTTTGAAGAATGTTATAAAATTATAGAGGACCACACAACTGAGAAGTATGTTGCATCAGTATGTATGAATTTGCTCAATCAAATGGGCATTCTTTGGAGTAGAAGAACTTTTGATCAAGGTATAAGCCATTTGTTTACTGCACAGCTTCTGTATAAACAATTAAAGGAGGATGGTACAGTTCCCATTGACTATATGGATTATTTTAATACTGAGTTTGTTTATAATAAAGAACAAGCAATTGAGAAGCTTGAAAAAGCTTATACTTTAACACTGTTCTACATTGCACAGGCATATGCCAGAAAGAATCCTTTATTAAGTGCTGTTTATTGTCACAAAACATTGCAAAGACAGTATGATAGTAGTGATTATGAGCACATTGATTGGGCACTGAATACAGCCACTTTATCACAGTTTTTTATGGAGAGGAATGGCTTCAAACAAGCGAAGCATCACTTGTGTGCTTCATTATTTATGCTGGATCAATATAAGAAGGTCTTGGATACTTGTCAGGAAGAAGGTGAGGAGTATGAAGCTAGATTGGAGACTTACAGGCATAGATCTGCTGATGTGAGCAGGTGCTGGATTAAATATTGTTTGAATTTGCTCACAAGTTCAAAGGACAGACTGCTGGAGACTGAAAACATTGAGATAACGGCTTGTACGTGCACGGACTTGGCGGAAATGGATTTATCCAAATACGACGTGACTTCGGAGGATATGAAGGACATGGTTTTCCGAAACATCGATCTCACTGAATACGAAATGAAAGTCGTGCACTGTTTCTTGCTCACGATGGACGACGCGAAGAGGGTTTTCACAGTCGGACAAGAATTCGTGAAGTCGGCCGTCGACTATCACACGTTGAACACCCACGCGTCTGATTACGTGGAGATCGTGCAGGATCACAGTAAGTTGTACGACTCGTTCGCGTTTTTCATCGACGATACCAGCGTGCGTTGCAAAATCTTCAAACGGTCAGCGGACATAATTGAAGAGGTGCAGAACGCGATCAATCCGCAGTATTACATGGGATATTCGCGACAAAATTGGTACAGACTCGGTTCGATTTATTCGGACATGCTGGACATTAAGCTGGAGAAAATCACCGAGACCATGCACCCCTCGCAGCATGCAATGGTGAAAGTTAACTCGCTCATAAATAAATTAGTTTCCAAGTTTACTATGTACATCGATAGTTACAAGAATCCGAGTGGCGAGTTGCCTAACAAGATACCCGAGGGCGAGGAGAAGGTCTTCTTGTTGGCATATTTTCACATTGCGGCGAAACAGTCGAAATACTGCACGCCCGATAAGACCTTGATGGCGGAAAAAATTCAAAAGTGTATTGATGCCTATAAAGCGATTTTGACGTATTGTAAAGTGAACGAGAAAGCTGCGGAGTTGGTTTCTACAGAATTGAAAATTGCGGAGACCATGGTTACGCTGCATCAGTTGAAAATTGCGAGGCTTCTTAATGTAGCACCGCCGGCTATACAGTATACATAATCTCCAATTAGTCCAAATATCACATTATGTAAAGTGTATTATATGCTGATTGTGAGTATTAGTCAGAGACTGGACTTTTATCAATCGTTTGTGATTACACGGAATTTGCTTTAGATTTTTTCAACTTCTCCACATTAAAACGCATAATTTGAATTGTTATAATATCTTGTATAAGTCAGCCCCGAGACTTAACACACTTAACACAAGATAATAATGATATATATATTTTTTATTAACTCCATGTAGGCAAAATTCAACGCAACATTTTAGGATTAGCTAGTAATAATTCTTCGAAATCCACTCATACTAGAGTTATTCAACTTAAAAATTCCTATAATGCACACACCAAAAATAATAGAATGAATTTATCTATGGCGTACGCTAATGCACAAGTATATGGGGCGCAACCTAATGCTTTTGTGCCCGTGCTCTGGTCCTCATTATTTTTTTTTGCAGCATATATAAAATTATATGACAATTAAGAATATGTAAAAATAGTGGAAATGAAATAGTCCCAAACTTTCTAGTATAGCAAAATAATTTTCTTATTGTTATACAGTGTAGTCTGACAATGAAAAATCATGGATGACAAACTTGTTTTTGCAAAATAAAAAACAACCGTCTATTTATTTTTTCATAAAAGCTTTTATTACGTCTATTCACTTACAATTATAAATTCTTTGTCCCCTAATGTCAACAAAACAAATATTTGTATATGTTACACAAATGTAAAAATTCCCTAATTATCTAATATCAAATAGTATATAAATATGTATTATACACTCTCTGCTAATGTCATGCATCAGTTGTACTTTTGCGTAAAACTCACTTTAAAAATCAAGTTTTTTTCGCATTTGCATTTTTGCACAATAAATGAGCATTTGAAGTAATTGCTTTCAAATGTTTATTTTTATAGTTGAAACGTTTAATGCAAATGGGAAATTTCAAAATTGTTCAACAGTTTAATCCCATCCACTTCAGGTAAATTTTCGTCGAACCGAACGGCTGCTTTCCGATCAGCTGCATCAAAGTGGTCAATGAGTGTTAATAGTGTTATGTTGAGTAATTGAAACAACATTTTTAGACTATTTTGGATAGTTGGAAAGACCGGTTAAATGCACGAAAACCTTATTCATTTGCTGCGCCTGACGCCTGACCACAGTCATTTTAAAAATTACATTTATACTAACAATAACGACGCAGAGTTTACAATCGAAACTAGCCGTGAATTTTTGTGCCTACCAATAGTGTCAGTGTGTTATAATTATGTGGAATTTGTGTCAGCGCCGGTGTGAAAATTGTAATTAAAATTTATTTCCATACCTCTACGACTAAAATTATCACCGGTAAATGTCAAAAGACAATTATCCAAACCTATTACAGAATAATTCTAGAAAAAGAATCATATCAATCATTTTAATTATTACGTCCAATGTGGAGGTTTATTACTTTTAACCAATATATTTATATAGTCCAATGGTGGTGAAAAACCCACACCCTAACCGGGGATAGAACCGAGAACCTTTAGAAAACGAGACTATCCTGGATGTAGTACGTCATCAACTGGACCAACAGATGTGTGTTCCCTTTACACGTAAAATTGTCTTGCTTTGTCTAGCGCTGATAATGAGTTGTAGGTTCAGGGAACCCGGCTGCTGCTGTGCGTTACACGTTCATGCATTAAATTTTTATGTGATTGATTACGCAATTAATAACAAGTACTTGGTCAAGTACTTGATTTTGACCGGAACATATTAATAATATTGATTATATGTCTATATAGCTATAATTGAAGTTTGTAACGTTTTTAAATGCACTTTTGGTATATAGCATTTTTATGTATCTGCGTACTTATATCTTACAAACGAAAGAGATAATTCGATAGGAAATAAGTCTTTTTCAGATTCAGTGAAAATTAATGTTTATATTAATATTAATATTAATGTTTATTTAATTGCATTTAATTATTTTAGCAATTATGCAAAGGTTTTAAGAAGTTGAAATAAACCATATGGAAACAATGCGACATCTTCACAACAATTGCCCATTATTTGCTTTAAAAAATGTCCCCATCTGCATGAGCTTAATGTGCCCTAAATTGAAAATAAAGCAATTCATGAGATGCAATCAAACTGATATTCATTGTTGCGTTACAATGCATCATTGCGTCGTTACCTTCGTTAAATAGACATATCTGTCCAACTAATATACATTTGAAACACTGAACTTCGCATCGAATAGGGATGATGGGGATACTCCCACTCGCCCTGTCGCATCGCCGGCAACATTGCCCTCTTGCCTTGTATTTCGCGCACCACGAGGTGCTGACTTGCTGCAGCAGTTAGCATAATTATTCCGCCAAATAACAATCGCGAACGCATAAACAAATTCTTTGGGAAGCAACAAGACGCGGTCATTTGTTTGATGGGAATGCTATTTCATTTATGTTCAAATGTTGGAAAAATTTGAAGAAGATGCCGCGGCCACACCGAAATTATGGCTCTGAAGACAGGCGTCTGCAATTTAGCAACTTGAGTGCCGTTGAAACTCTACGAGCAACATTTACCTTCCGTAAAAAATATAAGATTGGATTTGCTTTGCAGATCTCTATTCGAAATGTAATTATTATTTGAGATAGATCATCGAAATTATGGAAAATTGTGACTGATTGTTTTTTTTTTGTAAATATTATTGGTTTTCAATGTTTTTGTTTCTAAAGATTTTGTTCTTCGCATATGCATCGGTACTATACCGAATTGAAACTGTGCTTAACATAAGATTTTGAATAGATTTGCAAAGCAACACTAATTTTATTTTGTATGAAACCATTTTATCCAGAGATATGTTTCTCATATAGTTTAACGGCATTCGAACGTTCGACTAGTTGTTTCTCTGAATTTCTTTCCTTTGCTTGACACTTATGACATATTAAAACCTTGATTAGCCTAATACGTACCAAAATTCCCATTTTTAGCAGACCGAGCGGAACCAGAACATCGGGATATATGCTCCACCTAATTAACTTGGTATAACAATATATTATGCAGAATATTATTTCCCTGCATAATTGATTCCTTTTACAACAAACACAATAGCAAACATTATAAATTATCACAAATCTTAAAAAGCATCATGTGTTTGATGAAGAAATTTCAAATTAGTTATCCACGTTGTCATAACATCAGCAAAATTAACAGCTTAATGCAAGCAAACTGTTGCAACAGTAGTGATTCGTAGTCGTCGCATCTGAAACTCAACATTCATCTTCTTTTTTTGTAGAATGTTTTGTTTATTCAGAATAAATGAAATCAACAGAGTATTGGAAAATAAACGAAATAATTTGTTTTAAATTTGAAAATACTTAATCCAGACTATTTAAGTATTCCTGTGTTGTTTCTTGCATACAAAAAATTAAGATCGCGTGTAAGATTTTGCATCGCTTGCATCGACCCAGCCGACGCTGCGCCGAGGCAAACTCCGCTAACCTTTACAAGTAATTTATTGCATTTTGGCGTACGCTTTGTACTAAAAAATGAATTAAAATAATCAAAGTGTTACGATAAAGTTCTGTGTGTTCGTGTGGTGTGTATTTTGCTAGTCCCCCCATGAAATTGTTTAAGTACTGGCCGAATGTCGTCAAAATTACGCGTCAATTGATTTGGGCGGCCATTTTCTGCGAAATAAAATTTTCAATCACGGCAAGCTACGTGTCGCGATGGAATATTATTTGTACGTTTATCAAATTGATATCACAAGGTCTATTGAATACCTGTGGCTTTCTCGATTCTATGTGATTAAGAATTCGTTAAGTAATTTTGATAAATCCCGTAAATTTGTATTTAAAAAGGCAAATCGGAGAACCACAGGTATTTGCTTGGAGCGTCCGAATTCAACCGAGACATTGATACGTCGTTCCAGATGTTAAAATGAACGCGACGCTCCAAACGGGAAGGCTAAAGTCATGCAATGACTTAAGAAAATACGCAGACGCCCTCGAATCTGCATATATCTGCATATACGAGAATCTCCACTTCGCGTCGGTCATTATATGTTGTTACGTAAGAATGTAATCAATCATAAGATAAGCAATTTTAAATCGTGAGATGTTCTAAGCGCGCCTTCGACTAAAATAGACGCAACGAGTTCGCACTTTCTTGGTCATGTACGGCAATATAGTAATTTCCGGGAAACGTGCCAGCGCCTAAATTACGAGTCTCTAGAACATTGTTTAGCGGCGCTTATCGGCACGACCCCGCGTTTTCCATACAAAAATTTTCCATTAAAGTCACCTGCACAATATTCACAGCTGTATGTAACCAAAGTGTTCGCTCGCTCCGCACTATCACAATTTTTATAGTCGGCTGCGCGGTTGCTATCTTTGTACATGGTAGGTTTTCTCTAACGCTTACACTGAATGATGACAAATGACATTTGGTTGAATTGGAATGATTCACTATTTGATTACGTTATCGGAGATTCTCTCTACGCCCACTGGCGTATCTCTTGATGTTATTTCGATGTTCGGTTATAACGTGATCAAATCATGAACAGTACAAAAAATTTTCAAAATTGTTTGTCGATTTGTATCACAAATACAATCTCACTACGACAGCGAGAGGTAGGTAATCAATTGCCTGCGCAGAGGCAAACCCGAATTTAATGTTTTATGATCGGCCTCTTTAATGTTTCCAGTCGCACAAGATGACGCTGTGCGAACTGCGATGCGGCGAGCGCGTCACGCTAAGAATGTGAAAATAAATACCCATGTGTTGTACGGCGTGAAGTAAAAAATGCAACGCACCCTAGAACAGAGTCCGACCAATTTCAAGAGAAAAGTGAATTTGAATCGTTCATTTGAAAACTAATCGGTATTCTTTGAAAAATTTCAAGTTTCGTAAAATTTGCAGTACGTTCATATTTCACGCTCTTAAATCCGGCTTACATTTTCGTTTTTTGTAAGTGGCTCGTGAGTCTATTCAAATTGGAAAATAAATAATAATTCGTACGGCATTTCCATTCCGTTAAGTATTGCAAATATCCAAATTAAATATTTCATTACAAAAAACGAAAACTTAACGTGTTACTTTCTTTTCTTTCGAATGTTCGGAGTTGATTTGTTGTTTCAATATGTACAAGGTTTTATGCGTTTTGAAATTTTGGCATTAATCCACTGAAGATAAATTTTGTTACTTTTTGTGTTACTTCTCTTGTATAGTATATATAAATATATAAAGAATATGCGGAAATATTTTCTAATACTGCGCACTTTATCGATTCGCTTGCACTCGTTATTATTGTGTATGCGATAGTGTTACAAGTGCGAAAATGTTTCGCGCATTTCCATCTTTCTGGATCGTTTTATCTTTTTCGGTTAAGTGTGTTCGTGTTGCATTGCGGCGTCAATGGAAACGCAACGCAAGTGGCGTCCCGCAGCCGTGGCCAGTTGCAGAACGGGTGGACGAAGCCAAAACAAAAAGAAATCGCGCGCAACAAAGAGTCCGTGAACGAAACCGAAAAATTAAAGAAATAAAAATAAAACAAAACAAAACTTAAATAACCATCCTTTCCCCCTTTCATATTCTCGTTCCTGATTTGCGTATTTGTTTGCGTCTCGTTTCATCCCGCGTCGTCTTCCTTGCAACGCCGATTTCTTCTTCTTCATCGAAGCTTCCAATCTTGATTCTTCCTCTTCCAATCACGAAATGTTTGATTCTTATGTAATAAACTTTTAGTTCCCACACAAAATTAGTTCACTATGTACAAGTTTTTTTAGTCGTCTGCGAAAATCGAGCGATCTTCGGGTTGTTTTTGCAAAATTCGGGAGCAACTCACACGCGCAGATGTGCCCGCCGGTCGCGCCGCCGCCTCGTTCGGTCGGAAGGCGTCTATTTCGACAGCTCCTCGTTGTTCTGATCGTCGTCCATGCTGGGGACGTACAGGGCTGGGTCGATCACCTTAGGGATCGGTTTGATTTCGGTTCCTAGCTCCTGCTCGATGCGGTGCAGAGCGAAGCGGTCATCGTATGTGATAAGATTGATGGCGATGCCGAGATGTCCGAAGCGGCCGGATCGTCCGATGCGGTGCAGGTATGTCTCGGCCATTTTAGGGAAATCGAAATTTATCACAACGTTCACGGCTTGCACATCAATACCTAGCAAAAAGAATAAAAACGATGAAGATTCAAACCATCTAAACATACCCACCAATCAACGATAAGAAAGATAAACTAATATGTTAGTGACACGATTATCATTGCGATCCCAAATATGCGACAGCAAATTGATTAATGCCATAAATTGTTTTAGCGCATTTGTCCCTCCGACTCAATCATCAATTAGGACTGGTTGGATGTACTAAATGCGCAAGCAAAGTAAACAACGCAGTATCGCTCACCTCTAGTAAATAGGTCCGAACAAACGAGATTCCTACAGAGGCCAGCTCTGAAGTCATGGAAGACGCGGTTCCTATGCGCCTGAGCCATCTTGGCGTGAATGTAATAGCAGCAGTAGCCCAGCTCGGTGATTTTCTTGGCGAGCAACTCGACGCGCTGCGTGCTGTTGCAGAAGATGATGCTCTGATTGATGTTGAGCTTGCTGAAGAGCGTGTTGAGGCAGTGCACCTTCTGGCGCTCCTGCACGAACGCGTAGTACTGCGTGACACCTTTCAGGGTCAATTCCTCCATGAGGTTGATCTCGTACGGATCGCGCAGGTGCTTCTCCATGAACTGCTTCACGGTGAGCGGGAACGTGGCGGAGAAGAGGAGGATCTGGCGTTCGCGAGGCAAGCGCGAGATGACGTGATCGAGCATGCCTTTGAAATCGGAGCTGAGCAGCTTGTCGGCCTCGTCCAACACGAGGATGCGGCAGTGGTCCATCTTGGCCACCTGCTTGTCCATGAGATCGAGGATACGCCCGGGCGTGGCAATGATGACCTGCACCTTCTGGTAGATGCGCATGATGTCGTCGCGCAGGTTCGTGCCGCCGGTGGTGACCATCACGCGAATTTTCATGTGCTTCGCTAACTCGATGCAGATCTGGGAGGTCTGCAGGGCCAATTCGCGAGTCGGGACGATGATCAGCGCCTGAATGCAGTCTTTCTCTGGATCGATTTGTTCCAATACCGGAATGCAGTACGCACCAGTTTTTCCTATAAAACGAACGAGCATTTTATTGCGAACTACTGCAATCGCAATTTCGCAACGAATCAAGTTACACGCCAAATATTTTTGTCCTGCGGCTTGATTAAGAAAATATGACATATATCACATGACATGAAAGATAAACCGCAAACTATGTTTTTGCATATTTGTCCCTCCAACTCAAACATCGAATTAGGTCTGGCCAGATGTACTAAATATGCCGACTGCCACAAAAGACGAAATACATAATGAGTCTTAAAATTAATGTAATACAATTACTAGATCAAAATATGGCTGCGCGTCAGTGACTTCTCTCCCAACGAGCACGTCTATTGCAAGCATAAAACTCTAAATTTAGCGATTGGTAAGAAAACATACATTGTTATGAGGTTAAATAAAAACGCTCGAGAGAGCACACAAACCTGTTCCATTCTTGGCTCGAGCGAGAATATCTTTGCCGGACAATGCGATCGGGATGGAAGCCTCCTGAATAGGCGAGGGTTTCTCCCATCCTTTTTCAAAGATGCCCATCAAAAGTTCTCTCTTCAAACAGAACTCTTCGAATTCGTTACCCCTAGTGTCAGTGACATCCTAAACAACGAGAAAAATACTGTACACTGAAAATAATCACGAGCGCAGCGTTCTGGTGCTTTTGCACAATGCTGATAAACTTACAGTAGTTTTAACCCTTCTGTCCTTTGGGGGTATCTTTAACTTGGCTTTCCAGCCTATGTCGTCCATTTTGTCAACAATATCACTGTAAACACACATTTGTCCATAAGTCACAGGGAACACATTACACATGCAAGAGTGAGACATGTACTGTATTTACCGATTAAATAAATTGTCTAGTAACCTTTTTACAGTTTTCCATAAAAATAAAAACCGTAATTAGAAAAGCAACAATTTTGTTTTTGCATATTTGTCCCTCCAACTCAAACATTAAATTAGGTCTGGTCAGATGTACTAAATATGCTAATGCATGCAAATGTTTACTTAAAATAACCATACCATAATAAAGGCGCTTAAAATGCTGTAAACGGTATAATATAACTCACCCTTTGTTCTGTAATGAAGAAATCATATGATTGTTTGAGTTCATTGTGTCAGTCATCATGGCTGCCTTTGATGAAAGTTAGACTCGTAATGTTTTTCACGATGTAATCTCAATGTAGCAAGACGCTTCAAATTCCGAACCGCACGAGATTTGTCGCCTACAATATGTAGGATACGCTAGGACAAATCCGTGCCTCGGGATGATTGCGTTAGTGCACCAGTCGTGCGACTCCGAAAGCCGTCGCTTGCTGAGATGCTGTCTCTGCCTGTGGCTGATATCTGAGACAGCAGCAATATTCTACGATTAGCCCGGTCGCGTTACGAATCTAATCATTAAGAAAATGCTACCAATGCAAACAAGTCACACTCAACTTTCGACGTGCGCGAGCGCGTACGAAGTACACGAAGAAAGGAAACAGGGAGTGTGAAAGCGAGCGCGTATCGGTGCCGCCGCTGCGAGTGACACGTAAAATTGGAACAGAAGGTTATGGCTTAAAATGGCCTAGAAATTTCACTGAAATCGTAAAAATTAAGGCGCAAATGCGTCCTGGAGTTAATATGGAACGTTCTCCGCCTACCTTTCCTGTTCTCCGTCGCCCTCATGCGCGGATGTTTATAGATTCCTTTGCGAAAACAGAACGCTGCCCGTACTAGATGTGTTTAAAAATAAAATGGCCCCTACGGGTGTTTAATGCTTTCGGGTCCGGGCGATGCATACACACGCGAACGGGGCAAACATGAGACTCATACGAGTCGAATGTGATTTTATCGCACGTTCAACTTACATTGATAACGCTATCAACAGAGAAAAAACGATACTGCGTCGCAAGTCAACTATTAACGCGAGCGGCTTTTTGTGCTATGACGAAAAACTATGCTTACCTACTTCGGGTTTAGTTCACGACTCGAAATCGGCTTTGGTGCGCCTGGATGCGTTCGAAACGCAGATGCACATGCAAATATATTTACAGCTCGTATTCGGCACCGATTTGTTCGATTCGATTCGGATTAATCACAAGGCGCGCACTGGTTAATTCGCTTTTTCGCTTCACTTCGGCTCACCCTCTCTCGAAAGCGACCGGTTCTAATATGAATTCGCTGCGTTCGCCGCAGCTTGACTGAACGAGTCTTCCATTTTGTTTCCGTGACGTTGTCGCCACCATTCGGGTGTTTTCGCTTCTGTTTTCACGTAAATATTTCTGTCGAATATTTAAATGTAAACTTTTAAATCACGCTATATAATCTTCTAATAATTATACATTGCATTATTTTAAATTGATATAACATTTAAAGCATAGTAATTTCATAACTTGTACGTGAGTCAATAAAATAGTGTGTTTACTTTGTCCCGGAAACACCCGAGGAATCAACAACGCATTGCGCGTGCAAATTTATTACTCACATATTCAAGGTTGCGTCATTGTGAATTTCGGATTCTCAGCGTTTCTGGTTAGAATTCACGGAAAACCATAACCAGGAGAGATGTAATTTATTGTAATTTCTTATTAAAATGGGTCAACAATCGAGCAGCAATGTACACGATATTGTTGACTCGATCAAGACAATATGCTCCGACGTGCACGCGTCCTCCTCGATTGCGGACGAGTTTTTAACGATAACTTATGACGAATTCAAAGAGAAACTGAAAGATTTCAATAAACTGTAAGCAGTCACCCACGAAATACACGCATCCATAATATCACCTCCATTTTAATAAAACTCACGGCAATCAATGATTTCATTTGTGTATTACAGGTCCAATCAATGCTTAGACACCACTGGTAATAAATTACTGTTTATTGTTCAGAAAGGCACTGATGAACACCTTTTGTGGAAGGTGACTGTTCGAATAGCCTGCACAAAGGTTGACCCAAAGACCAAAAAAATACACACATATAAATTGATTGACTTGAGGAAGTTCCTACAGATTTTCAGGACACTCAAAGTCCAGATGGAGATTGCTGCTGAGAGCAAATTACAAGATTTAAATGTCTCAACTATTTTTAATAATATTGAAGACATTGCAGGCACCTCAGAGGAGGATATTGAGTCTGGGGAGTGTTGCATTTGTTTGGAGAGGAAGCCAGATATTTCATTACCATGTGCACATACCTATTGTGTGCAATGCATAGAAGAATGGTGAGTATTACTTGTAATCGCAGCGCCATTCTAATGGTGCATCTCGATATAGGGTATATCGAGATTATATTAATCGATTACGCGCTTTGTTAGATGACTTACGCTACGAGAATCGATTATTTTGGACAGTGAAGATATGGAGTTGCACCGTTATAATGTACAACCCCATGTTTAATTTTAAGTTAACGTTTCAAAAGTTTAAATCTGAAACATGAATTTATTGTAAATTTTGATTTAAAGGAATGAAGATCACGACACGTGTCCAATATGCAGAGAACATTTGGATGGCAAAGAGGATGCTTGGGTATTATCTGAAGTGCCAAAGGCAGAAGAAATAAGTGAAGACATTAAAGCACTGTTGCTTGAACTAACTGACGATAGTCCTGGTTAGTAAAAACTCACTCATTGTCAGCAACCAAAGGAATGTAGTATACCACATAATAAATGAATCTCCTTTTTAGACAGTTCACATGAATAAACGGCAATGCAAGTTAAATTATATTGTATTCCATCTTGTTATGGAATGTTCTAAACATTTAAAGCTGCTCATTCATTTTTAAAGTGCCAAGGAATTTGGTAAATATAGAATATAGTAAACATATTGCGGCCATTCCACGTCTAACCGAACACACGTTTTAAAGTTTTTGTAACAAACAAAAATATCCAAAACACGCTCTTTTCAAAAGTAAATATCTCCTTTGTTTACAGTCTGATTTGAATAAATGTCTTATTGTTTAGTAATATTTGTTTTTAGGAAAAAGTTATTTATAATGGTTATTTTATTGTTTAAACATTTAAGTTAATAAATCTTAATGTTTGCCACCTTAAAACAATATAAAAAGAATACCGGCGCAATTCTACGTATTTTGTTATTTAAGACTAAAAATTGTGGAAAATAAATAAAATAACACGCGACGCGCTCGGGTCAATGTTTCGTACTATGTCGGAATTAGACTCCGCGCTAGCTACCATTCGGGGCGCGTTTCTACGTTTTGGTCTCTCGAGACCACGAACGCGTCGCTTCGTTCGTCGCACACACATTGACTTGAGGCGACTCGCTCTTGAATTTTTAGCATTAAATAACAAAAGCCGTAGAATTTCGCTGGTATTTTTTCATATTGTTTTAAGGTTGGAATCATTAATTACTCTAAAATTAAATATTTAAACAATATAATTTCCATAATAAATAAATTGTTCCTAAAAACTAATATTACTACAAAATTCTTTGTTTAAGTCTTGCAAATGACAAAACATTTATTCAAAACGGATTGTAAACACAGGAGATATTTAATTTTGAAAAGAACGTGTTTAGCATATTTTTGTTTATTGTCAAAACTATAAAACGCAATAACTTTAAAAAATAATTTGAAAAAAGCGTTTTTTCATTAGCCTAAAGAATATATGTACTAAATTTGAAAAAAAAAGACAAGGTCGAAATAATCAAATTTTCGGTTTGACATGGAATGGCCGATATATATTTAAAACGTCCTAGAACGATATTTGCTAAATTCTGAATGTTGTCATATAATAACCATGAAATATTCACTATTAAAATTGTTTGTGTTTATTCCTCACGGTTTCATAATTTAGGGTACAAAATGTATCAATTTATGATGTTAACCTCTTGCAGCACCCTGCAATAAGTGATTTGCATGTATTTCTCTTAAATTAAGTGAGATTCCATCTCATTTTCCTTGTTAGCATTATTATTGTATCAATTATTTACGAATGTTAACAGTTACATACTTTATCCCCTTATGTACAAATACTTTGATTTTACTTATCCAATAAAAATATAAATACAATTTTTATATCAAATCCGTAAAAATACAAAAAAAAGAAAACGTGATTCTCCATTAATCGCATAATTCTATAATCATATTTATAAAATGCACAATTTCACAAAATTTTGAGTTTAAACTAATTTGTAATGTACATGCGTACTTAAACTTTGTTGAGGTTCAAAAGGCACTTATATAAACAATCTACCTTTTTCTTTTCATCATGGATTTCCGCCGATTGTGTTCATCTTCCTTGCGTTGTTCTTCTAAGTCTTCCATTATACCAATCTTGGTACTAATAACCTCCTCGCGCATCTGTTGTGCGAACGACGACTCCATGTTATCGTCGTCGTCGTCGAGGTGTCGATATTTGCGCTTGTCATATCCGAAAAGCTCGCGAATGTGCCGAGAGTAATCCTCCTCCTCTTCCGGACCGTCATCGATGAAGTCGTCCATCTCGGAATCGTATTCCTCATCGTCATCGTCATAGATTCGTCCCTTGCTAACAGGCATCGGTTTCCGTTTGGCAGGCGGGCCGTTCCTGCGAACATCCGGAGGCGGAAATTGTTTCGGTTTCAGGTCGCGCGGCGGGAACTGCTTGGGTTTGAGACCTCTTGGCGGAAACTCCCTGGGTTTCGCAGCATCTCTGGAGGACAGTAACTCTTTAGGTTTTCCGACAACTCCATTTGATGAACCCGATTGGCGTGGTTGATCGCCGCGCTGAGGTTCTCGGGACGTGGAGTACCCGTTGTTCGAAGATTTTTGCGTTGGCAGAGGGTCCCTAGAATCTTTTCGAATCGCGCCGTGTCCGTCGGTTGCGTGCCTCGCGGGTAACTCAGATCTCTTATTATTAATATCACATTTTTGTGGTGGAGGCTTGCTCTTGTTATTAGTCGGATTCGGGTCTTTTCGCGGGGGATGCGGCGAGTTGGTTGAATTAGGTGGTCGTCGATCGTTCGTAACTGACGAGCCGTCAAGTTTGGGAGATGCCGACTTCGTTTCACTCGAGGCAACTTTCGGAATACGACCTGGCACCGGTGCGGATGGAGCTATACCTAAAGCCCTGTCTTTTTCGCGCTTGTCGCGTTGATCCCGATATTCCCGTTCTTTTTCTTGTTCGATTTTTTGTTTCTTCGTAAGTGGACGTTCCTCATCTTTCTTTTCTTTCTTGGGTTCTACTTTGACTGGTTCGAATTGTTTCTTTTCGGCGATTTTTAACAAATCTAGAAAAACAGCATTATTTAAATGTTTTATTATTAACAATTGTTATATGGCAATGACATTATTTCCTACATACATTAAAGTGCAACTAAAAAATATGAAAAAAATCATTAAAGACGAGTTCAATATTCTTTAAGTTATAGACAAATTCTAGACTGGCTGGGAAGTTCCTACAATACCCTCAAATATTCACAGTTGGCCTACTTTCTACTACAGTTGTACTACTAAAAACCATAGTTTTATTGAAAAAAACCTTTTGCATAAAATGCGCGTTGGTGTTTTTGATTCACGATTGTAGCACACGAGCGAGCGGACAAAACGCAATTAAAGAAAAAACCTGGAGTGCACGGCTGGCCATAAAGAAAAAAGTCTTTATGATGTACATAAAGGAAAACATCCTTTTAGGCATAGAAATGTCAAATTCGAATTCAAGAAAACAATTGCGGCTTATCCACAGATTCCGCACTACTATCATAGCAAGTCATATGTAGCTTATAATTTCAGAACCCACATTGTACAACAGACTGTAAAGATGATATTTTCACCAATCAAGAAAATCAATTCACAGAAATTAAGACTCACCATTGAAATTAATAACAGGAGCGGCCTTAATTTTCGGCTTACTGTTGGTTTTTTCTTCTTTCTTATACTTCTCATCGAGCGATGGCTCGTACCGATCGTAGCCCTCCCGCTCGCCGTGTTGTCTTCGTTTCCGTCTGTGCGGCTGCATGGCTTCTTCCTCCTCCTTATTCAATGCATTTCTCACCCTGTCTTTAGTGTTTGATAGACTGCCATTTGATTTTTTCTTAGTGAAATCCCACTTGGGCTCATGTGGCATTTTGTTGTACTTTTCCATCATTTTATTGTAATAATCCGCTGCCGATTGGGACACGTAACCGTAATCATCTTCATCTGGTTGACTTGGTCCCGCCATTGTGACACTAGTGTGATCACCAACTGCATCTTGAATAGCCGATTGATTTGCTGACTTTGTTCTCTTTAGCATCACATTCACCCTTCTTGTTGCTTTCTTGTCCTAAAACATGAATTATTATTTTGATTCAAATTTAATTAAAATGGAAAATAGGATTTAGGCAAAAATCTAAAAAATATTTAATGCAAATTAAGCTTGTAATATTGTATGAACTGTCAAAATGATTAGTATCAATGTTATAAATAAATGTAAAAATCCAGAAAACCAGTTAGAAATGTCCAACTTTAAATGACTTACATGCGATCTCAGCTCCAACAGTTTATCTCTCCTCTCTCGAGCTTCCACAGCTTTCTGCTTCTCCTCTTCCTCCTTACGAGCAAGAAACTTTTGAATGTTTGCTGACAGCTTCTTGGTCCGCTCCAATTTTTTTGGAGGCTCAAATTTCGAGGTGTAGTACTTGACCTGGAACCAGGGTGTCAGTGAATTTCCATAAAATATCATGGGAATGCATGTATATTGAATTGTTCGGATGAAGCGCCTACCATACTGACCTGGTTCCTACTATTTTCGGCATTTTTCTGCAGCGCCGTTTGTATGGTGCGCTCGAAATTCATGCCTGGACCGCGGATGGTCTGCACCCGTCCAGATATTTACTATTTATGTCACCTGCAGATCATTGAAAGCGGAATATCGCGTTACACGAGCCAACGGGCAGTCTAGAATCGTCGAGAACGGAGCAACGGAGCACAGGAAACTGGAATAAGCAACATGCCAACCGCAGCAGCAGGGCCTATCGTTTTACTCAGCCGAGGCGATGGTGGGGGAGAAAAACAGCTGATAATTCGTGTAGCCATCTTTGTTGGCGACACGGAACGACGGCCTAAAAGAGGTCTTCTAGCGCACTCACAACCGCACACTACGTTTTGTTTTGGACGTTTTGATGACGAGGGCGCCACTCAGCACACGAATGACGTTAATATCGATTTTCAATTGTTCGAATTTAACGAAATTGTCTTGCCCTTGCCAAGCAACATTTTCTGAGCTATAAAAACCATGATAACGAACGTTGTTTAAGTCATATATTAGATTAAATCAATAGTTTTATCAAAACAACATTCTCCTACACGACGGCGTTGATGACGATTTTCAACTATTCGAATTTAACAAAATTCACATTCGTTTGGCAAACATTTTACGAGCGATAAAACCCATGCCAACGGTAATAACTAAAATTCTTTAAATAACACTACAGTTTGCAAAAATTAACGACTTTGTCAAAACAATATTTAAGTCAAAAATGGCCTGTTATCTATTTATTTGATAATAAAATCTGGGGTATCTGCTCGGCAACTTTAACAAATGTTTTATGTATTCAATTTTGTCTTCGGCGTAGACTAGAGCGTTCCAATCGCTAAGAGAAATCACTCTGACTTTGTATCCGAGCATTTCAATGTGTCGAATTTTCGTCTGCACTGGACCTTTCAGCTGTGCGTTTATATTCGTGTATTGTTTAGGTTTTGTTAATAATATTGCTAAGCTGAAACAAAGTAATATAAGCACACGGCGCAAAAAATGTATATTTTTACGTCGCTAAATTACCTACCTAATCGTTTTATCATCGTCATCTTTGTACTGTATGGTAAAGTCAATATTGTAACCATAAGGTGTAGATGTATTCGTTTCAATATCGCAATCGTAGAAAATCTTACTGAGATAGTTTTCGACGTTCATAATAAAGTTTGAATCTTGCAATTCCGCTAAAATTAAAAATTATTTGTTAAACGGAGATATGCTATATTTGTAATCAGTAACTAGTAACTAACTACAAACATATTACTGCATAAATTTATAACAGACATTAAGCACCTTGCAAGACGGCTCCTATAATTTTTATTCTAATTATGGTTTTTCATAGTCAAAGGTTGACAAAAACTAATTTTATTTTATTACTACCTGTCCCCGCGAACTTCGTGCCGCATTATAATTATATAGCTTCTGTTATTATTTTTTATTTTTCCCATGTCTGGTGAACAACCCAAATATCAAATAATTCCCAAACATTATGATACCAACAATTCCCGTTCTTAATTTAAACGTGTGTATAAATCAATTAAAAGATTTGTTCCTTGCCTATATAATTATCTACTTCAAAAAACTAGTAACAGTATTTCATATACACTCTCTTACGGAAGATAGTAAACTAAGAAGCAATGTTCAGCTCAAGTTTTGTGTGTAATATTAATATTTCGATGTTCCAGCCCAAATGCGGTGAAAACAAAATTTTATTCACATTTCTGATGAATAGTTACCATTTTTACTGCTGTCTACAAACTTCTGATGAAACCATGGAATATTCAACTCAGGATAATCTATACAAACCGTCCTATTTAACTCCATTAGTCTTCGATGTACACGATTAGGATAGATATCCTGTCAAGCAGAAAACAAATAATACTCAACACAAATCAATACTCCAAAAATACCCAACACTTACTTTGGCATAACAGCTCTTCAGCTCCAAATCTAGTTTCTCCATAAACCTAACGTTAAATATCTGTTTAATCAAAGGTCCAGTCATGTTATTAAAGAAGCAGAGTGACAAACAACTCTGTAAATAGCTAAGGCCGTTAATCTTCTCTTGATCACTACAAAAACAAAATAATCACAATAATTCAATAATAACAAACACACATCTGGAATAGCTCACCGTAGAATCAAATCTACCAAAATCTTCGAAAATATCTCGGACTTTCTAGGAACATATCCCAAATAGTAGCATAGGTACGCCACCTTTTCTGCATTAAAGGCCAAGATGCCCTCCCTGCACCTGCAGACATATTCGACCATCTTATCGATAATTCCCGGAATCAATGCCGAGGTCATCAGTAAGCACAGGGTCAAATTTTTAATCTGCTTCGACGACAAATAAGTATCATCCTTATAAGTCAACAATAGCTTGTTGACAAGCGGATGATCAAGTTTATTCTTATATATGTACGACTTCAACAAGACATTTATAATATTCACGTCGACCTCCTGCTGCTGGGCAACTTCCTGGCCGCTTTCAAGATTCTCATAATGCTGATTCAAGATGTTGGAAGTAATCTTATCACTGACATCGGAAAAAACATTATAATACCGATCTTTCAAGTGGATATTCTTCGTTAATGTTCTTGCAATTTGCAACCCTCGCGCTAAACTCACACAATCCACAGCACCGAACTTCTCCCAGTTATCTCTATACATGTTAGCCATAAAATTCATTATGGAAACATCATTGCCGTACGGGATTACAAACGAAGCAGCGGCTATGAAGTTCTTCGGAACTTCTAGTAGCGAAGAAGTTTCGATCAGACCTTCGATCCATTGATTCATTCGCTTCTCAAACTTAAAATGTCTGTAGGGCAGGTTCTGATTGTACGTCATGTACAAATAACAAATTTTAAGCATGTATGCCTTCTTGAAGTCTTCATCATGCTCCAATTCTATCAGAATCTTGTCCCAGAAGTCTCGACAAAATTTCGGATCCATTATCTTGACGTGTTGCAGGGATTTCAGCAATTCAAGAAGGCATTTGCCGTTCAGAGGATATAAAATGTACTTTCTTACAATTTCCTCCGACCCCGGCCTTTGTATTGGTGCGGAAAGTTGAATCAGAGAGTTGACGAGTTTTATGCGTTTTAGATAGGCCGTACTATCCTCCTCTTCCAATTCTCGCAATAATTTTGCAGTCTGGCGTTGTAATTCGAAGAGAATATTCGCTGGTTCTTGCATCTTCAGAAATACTTCGTTTAGAATCAATAATTCGCCCAAAGACAATTCATTTATCTTTGGTCTCAAGAGATTTATGCATTTTGAAAGAAGTTCGGAGTGCTTGTGTCGCCATTGTGGATAATTTAAAAACAACACTATTTTTATCAAAACGTCCGTATGATCCGAAGTTAAAGAATCGCTTGACAACATATCCGTGACTTTGTTTACATATTTTGCCAGCATATTTGATGTTATGTTCCGGTTTAAAACGTTTAGGCATATTGAAATGTATTTAAGATCTTCGCAATTTGTACATTGGTCTACAAGGTAAAAAAGCATTTTCAATCACGTCTGTAACATGTTTTGTATAAATATCTTCAATTAGATATAAATTAGTAAAAACCATGTTTGCATTTTATGTAATAACCTTTTGCTGCGTCTTATTCAAAAATAACTTTCAAACTTTCGTTCGATAGCCCTATTATTCAATTAACAAACTCTACCAGTATATGAAAACAAAAAATTAAAGTTTCCTACATTCCAATTGTTTTCGAGTTATAGCGGTCATAGAAATGTATAGACCAGTAGAGCACCAATTAAACATTGCACCGTGAACGTGATTTTGTCGAAACTACAGTTTTCGAATTGACTAGCGTCAACACTTCAAGAGACTTGAGATGAACGAGGTCAGCATTGCGCTCATTTTCGGTCAAAGCTGCGACTTTTTCAGTAAACAAATTAATTTATGATTTTCAACATTTGCAAAAATGGCACTAACGCGCTAACACAAATACTGCCACCAGAATTAATAAAATTCTAGGCACATCAAATTTAATAGCTTGTTTGTGTTGAACACAACGCCAGAAATTTAGTAGATTTGTAAGAAAGAGACAGAATGAATTGACCATCACAATTACATCAATTTATAAATCATTTTGCTTAATTGTGTTTTGTGAAGATTTCAAATCTGTAACATAATTATAATATGAACTGAAAATGCACCGCTGGCAACGTGATTCAAATTGTGTGCCAAGAAGTGAAGCTTATGAACAAGTATACAGAAACTTTCATTACAGAACAACTATAAAATTTGTAATTTTACTTTCATAGTGCTAATAATTACAAAAAATACACAATATATTTTCTAATAATTTCTATAACATGCAAGGTGCAGAAAATAAATTCTTCTTTACTAAATTTTTTTTATTTAGAAAGTCAAGGATTTGCCTTTCAAAACATGTTTTGTCTTAAACTTTTTGATTTCTGATTTCTAGTCCTGAATCTTTCTTGATTTCCAATCTTTAAAAATTATGATAAACTTTCATTATTTTTGTTTTACATTGCTTTTATGTCATTAAGTGTTATTTGGCACTATATTCCAAAACTTGTGTTAATTAATTCCATTATAATCATATAAAAAATATTTGCAGATCTTTTCCACCAACAAAAATAGCGCTAATTTATAAACTAAATACTTACCTAATTTGTCCATAATAATTCCCAACTTGTCTTTAGAGAGATTATAACCAACTTCATCACAGTTGTTATAACAAACACACACCATAAACTTAGACAATGCTGTTAGCATCTCTTCATTTAAAATGTGTTCACACAACTTTGCAAACAAGTTTTCCATGATGTTCGCTTTCCTCAGAAGGCCAATCTTGTGTAAATAAATATACATACATCCTAACTCGTTAGTATCAAAGCAATTTATATTTTGATCCAGTAATTTCAAAAATATTTGGAACTCATGCCTAGCCTGCAATTCTTGTGAATAATCTCCCATGAGTTTTTCAACTTTGTTGATGTTTGTCATTTCAGTGACATGTTGAAAAATCATCTGCAAGTCCCACAAGACGAGCACAGCTTGAGCAAGATGCATGGGCTGTATGATCTTATCATATTTCTGGAAAAAATTAAACACCTCCTGAATTGAAGCACATCCATTCAAGTATTGAAGTAATGGATCATCATGATCTGGATATAGAACATGTTTAACTGATTTGGGTTGTTCTTGAAAGATAGCATTATCTTCTTCAGTATCGGTACAAGCATCATCGTAATATGGACGTTGTAAATAAGACGTTTTCAAGTCCAGAAGTTTATTTGTTGTTACTAGAAAGTTTGGAACTTTTGTGGTGTGTCTTCTTGATGAAGTTGACATAAAAGTTCTGGCGAATAATATTCGATGAGTTGTGAACCGCTTTGTAAATAAAGCACATAACCTTTTGCAATTTTGCATTTTGTCATGCTGTTGTTGTAAACTTCTCGTAGAAAATTGTATATTGTTGTTGAAACTATTAGCAGCATAAGTTTAGCTTGCCGACATTTTTTAAGTCAATGCTAAAAATGTGTGGTTATGTATTACAATGGGCAGCATTATATGTATATTAGGTTGCATATTTTACGCTATACAACATGAAACAAATTTAAATAAACATCTTAATTTAGTATAAATATTGTACAACAACATATTATGTTTTTTTTTTGTTGTATTTGCTAAATTTACTATCACCCGTCTGTCTTACAGAGCGAAACAAAATGTTATTTTATTTCTAAAAATAATAGAGGACGCTAAAAAAATTCTACATTAGCTGCATTTCATTGGTCAAATGACAAATAAATATATCTAATTCATTCCGTTTCTTTCTCTCAAACAGATGCTTTGATGCCATGTATATGAATGACTACTGACCCTGGGTAAAAATGTTTTGAAAACTAAATTGATATTTAATAGATTAGAAAGTATGTAACACTTCAATATACACGCAAAAGGTATTTCATAACGTTAATTTTCTTTAATTATCGTTTACATTTCAAAATGGGCAGTGACAAACATAGTTATAAATAAAATGACAACAGCTGACTTTGACGTCGTAGAAAATCCGTTTTTCATACTTATTGCTCTCAGCGCTCAGGCGACACGGGCGAATGTGTACTCGTCTATCAGCTCACAATGGGAATAACTCGCATTAGCTGAGCAGGCCTCGTATTTCGAGCGTGGACTTTTCATGCGCCGCATGAGCTCAGAGCTCAGTACATTTTTTGCTGTGCGTGCGTTTGCGTGTCTGCCCTGTTTGTTCGCGGCTGCGGCTCAGCGTTCGAGCGATTCATCACATCATTTTCCACCTAATCGTGTGACTCATAATTACATACATATAATGGTCTTGCGATTCCGCACTAACATTAGTCGCGAACGCAATCAGCACGAGCCTGGCTCAAAGGATCACATGTTGCATGAGCAGTGAGTGATTAATTGTGGTCTGCACTCGAGGCGCTCGATAAGACGTAATCGGGGGTAATCAGCTATTATCTGAAACTAAGAGTACAGCGAGCAGGGGCACGTCGCGGATACCCAAAGCAATGAACCGAAACAATCAGACGAGTTACGGCACGATGGCATCCACATCGGAGGTGGAATTCAGCGGGCAGGGCGGCTCGCAGGAGTTCGGCAATATGTGTGACGAGATCTCCAGTCAAATATATAAAATCTCACAGAGCTGGAAAACTTTGGAGGCTTCCTCCAAGCGGATAGGCACGCCGAAAGACGGCGAACAACTCCGCGACACAATGTAATTGTTCAATCTAATGATTGAATAATTTTGTTCATTAACTTGTCTGTGTTGCCCACAGACATGAAACACAGTTGTCTGCGAATGATGCCATCACGCTGACCAAGGGAAAAATTTCTATTGTTAGTATACAGGCTAGGAGTGTGGATAAAGTACAAAAGTTGCAGTTTGAAAGACTGACTGAAAGCTTCAAGGAAGTTATTGCAAGATATTCAGCTACACAAAAGGTAAGGAACAAATATCCTTAAAAATTAATTTACGTTGGATTTAAAAGTCATGCTCGCTGTAATTTTAAGGCAGTTGTTTTACTATAGGATGTAAATTTTCCTTGCAAAACTATGTCGTTGGAGGTATGACCTGAATAATAGAAAAATTTAAACCTCTCATTAGTAAGGCTTGATAACTGAGTTGAGCTATTTAATTTCGTTCTAGATTTCTTTCATTCACCCACACAGGGGGTGACTATTCATAGTCAACTGTAAAATTGTTTTAGATTTAATAAATAGTTTGAAAAATTTGCAAAAGTATTAAAGTATTAAAAAAATTGGGTATTTTATTTAATTACATATAAATGTTTATTCCAGGAAGTTGCAGAAAAACTAAAATCCAATTTTCTCGTTCGCGCAAATATCGAATATGAAAATGTGGTGGAAAACGCCGACAATTTCCAACAACAGCAGCAACAACAACAAGTTCTTCACGACATGGCGTTCGAGAATGACATGCACCTGGACAGGGAGTCCCGAATTCGACAAATCGAAGCCGACGTTATTGATGTCAATCAGATAATGAGGGAACTAGGGGCTATGGTGCATGAGCAAGCCCAAACAGTTGGTAATTATTTAGCCATTTCCCCATGATCCAATGCATTCTAACTCATTCCTTTATTTTTAACAGATACAATCGAGAATGGCATAGATTACGCCACAGGACACGTGGAAAACGGTACTGAACAGCTTATCAAAGCCGCCGGGTATCAAAGACGATACAGGCGTCGCCTTTGCATCCTGGTAATCATCGCGACTGTGGTGGCAATCATCTTAGTGACAATTTTAGTCACACAGTTAAAACATTGATTCGAATTGGGGGAGAAGTGCCACAGGAGAGGGTTGCAGAGAAAGAGTTGTGCCAGAAAAGAATTGGTGTTAATTTTGAACATATGAATGTCATGTTTTATAAATAACGAAAAGTATTCAGTAAACCTAAGATAATCTACGCGTAAAGCATGAATAGTGATAATTAGAATGCAGAGATGCAATGGAACGAGGACAGACGGAATTTTGTATTTTAATAATTGATAAACTCGATATAATTAATTAACAACATAACGCTATGATGATATGAAAACTGCGAAGATGTGATTGGTTATTTTGTTAAGAAGTTGTTTTACTCCGCAGTAATAACATAAACTCATTTTATATGCTCCCAGGAATGATGAAAGGAAAGAAACACAATATACGCTTAATGATTTTACCCATTTATTGCTTTGTTCCTGAAATTGGAACATCGTCCGATTGCGGCGGTCTTATCTCCAATTTTCGTCGCTTTAGGTAGTGATCCACTTTGGCCTCAAGACTGTCTGTGGGTGGACAATTCGGCGACATGAAACAATAGAAGTAACAATAAGTACATACGCGCAATAGAGGTAATTATTTAAGTATTTTTAACATGTTGCGTACGTACCGCATTTCGGCCGGTTCATCAATGTCACGTATTGTTTTGTTTTGTTATCGTGGTTGAGCACGTTTGCGAATTCATTTGCATGCTCGATATGGTTCGCCTGTGCCGTTCGCGATTGAATATTTTGCAGCTCAGATAACATTGCTTTCATCATCGTTGATCTAAACATAAGCATTAACAAGGTGTGTAAGTTAGGCATAAATAAAGGCTTTAGAATCGAGTGTGGAATGCTAGTATAGCATACCATTAGTGCAAATCGATTGAGAGTATTCGTCTGAGTAATAAGTAATAAGCGTTTAAAGTAAATCCTTGCCTCGCCACAATTTGCATTAAATTTGTACAAGTGTACTATACCATACGAAAGATAATGATCTTATATATCGTACAGTCTGTCGTTTTTAGTTGTTAACATTTGTAATCTTCAACAATGGGAAGGAATTCCAAATTTATAATTTCCGAAGTTTTTTTTTATAAATTACAGTGCTTTTAGGTCAGAAATTCAATGCTAAATACTTTCCCATACTGAATTACGTGTGCATAATTACAAATACTTGAATAGTTAATATATATTATTGAATAAACGTTATCTTCATAACCATGACTCACAAGAGAAATGCTTGCATTGTCACTAACGTCGCACATGTTTCAATAGATTTTAATGTGTATGCTCGGTCCGCAAATAAAATTAGGAATTTTTGTTATCAACAACACTTACTTGACATTAGCAATCGTCCATTGACCTTGTAATATTTTAATGACGGCTTTCATTGTAATGACGTCGTAGTGCCACCGATCCTCGATATCATACTCGCAGTGAAACAAATTCAACGGTATTTCGCTGGCCATATTATAATCAGGTTTTCTAAAAATATTTTCCAATATTACAAGAAAACCATTAATTGATTGTAGTTTGGACTTTCCTCATTTTATCGCCGATTTGTCATCGACTTTTCAAGAATTATTTGAGGACTATGAAGTTTTGGAGTTTAATAATTAAACATGATCATAAAACATTTTAGTTGCAATATTGTTCATACCTGGGGTTTTTATTAACGTCCAAAAGTTCCTTAATAATATCTGGTGACTCCTTTTCTTCGCCAATTAAAAACAATACACTCATAATGCATCTGATTTGGTGCCACAAGAATCCTTTTGATTTTATAGTAAAAACAAACATGGTGTATTCTTAAACAGTCAGACAATTTTATATAATTACGTAATTTGACAAATATCATTAAATTACCTGATTCATGATTTACTAGTTTATTGTCACCCAAAAGTGGTTCTAAGTTTATACTCTCGATACTTCTAAGAAACTCTGTAACTCCATTTGCAACATCCATTTTGCATAAATTTCGAAAATCGTGACAGCCTAACAAATATTCACAACCTTCTTTTATTCGCTAAAACATGAAACATTTCTGTAATACTAAGCAGCTTATAAAACACGAGTTTTGTCACTTACAGTTATATTTAATAATCCTTTAGGAAAGAAATATTTATAGCTTCTAAACTTGCAGTCAAATCTTGCACTAAAACCATCTTCAACTGGCAACCAAGCCACACATCGAATATTTTCTGGTAAAACCCTATTCAATGTCTGACAATAATTAATTTCTTTATTCAAATTGTCCTGATTGTCTTTGTTCAATTTGCTTCTTAAATCAATTGAAATTACCTAAATAAAAGTTTTGGTTTGTCATGTAAACTATTCTACTCATTATTAACTAAATAATTAAACTTACTTGACTAAAAGAACTAACACCTTTGTCTGTCCTTCCACATCGATGATAATTAGATTCTTCCCTACTCTTAATTAAGCATGTTTTTAGCAGAGCTTGAAATAAAAAAAACTCAATTGTATTGGTTGTGTCCTCTTGTACCACGTAACCTTGATAATCCCATCCTAGGTAATAGAATTTAAGTAAAACATGTCGAAATGCATGTCTGTAATAATAATACAGTATTACTTGAACCAACTTAACAGATATTCAAATTATAATTATATACTTGCTAAAATCAAATTCTTTTTTTGATTCTTTCTTATTTTCTCCCTCTTTTTGTTTCCATGGGCTGTTGCTCTTAGAATTCTTTGATATTATATTTTTCAGTTGTTGATTGTGTGCTTGTAAAGATAAGAAGCGATCAACCAATTCCTGAAAGAACATGGTTTTGAATGCAACATTTAATAATGAATATAATGAAAACAATAGAAAAGTTTGCTCACCTCTTTATTTAATTCTAGTAACTCGCCTTTTGTCGATAGTTTGAGAACTTTCTTAAGCCCAACTTTCTCAGTCATGTTTCTTTTCAAATGTGAGGTTAAGTGAAATTTGGTTGTTGCATAGATAAGTACAATAATGTTTATATACTATGGGCTGTTGTACCAGTTGACTCTATGCAACTTTGTTAACTTAAAATAACATATACTTTTAATAAATGCATAAACATAAATATTGCATACTAATATTACAACAAACAAAACATTTACGTTTCTTAAATAATATATTATTTTATACTCTTTAATAGATGGAACTTTATTTACATCAAACCAACCAACTTTAGAATTTACCGGATTTACACCTGTTTAACCTATTACTTCCAAAATTAATTTAGCTAAAATTATGATTATTCCATGAATTATTATGTGTATTTGTAAATATTAAATTTTTTAAAAGTAAGATATTTAGATAAAAGCATAGTTAGGGGGTTTATTTCCACCAAAAAACTGCTCAATTTTCAACAATTTTAATTATCAATTGACAATATTTTGATTTTTCTGCCTATATATAAGAACAGTAGAAATAATGGGTTAATGGAATGGAATATTAAAGGAATGCTTCTATTTAAATTGCAATTGTCAGTATATATCAAACTAATCACACGCAAAATAAAAAATATTTCATAATAATAAACATTATCAATTTGTAATTAGTATTTATTTTTCATTTTATTTGTATCAGATTGTTCTGTTTTGAAATCGTCAACATTTTAAAGCATTCACATGAATCACATGCTCTAGAGACATAACGCCAACACAAATGCAACAACAATAAATCATCTGAAGAGTTTCATAATCGAAGTGTTTCAAACTTTTAGATATTAGCGCGCAGCTGAACAATAATATTAGCTTTAGGACGGGGTTGTAATTGCATCACAAATTGTAACTCAGGGTGCAAAAATTGAAAAACATATTCACATTTTGTCTGAACATTATCATGTAATGTAAACATTGATATTATTGTGCTATCGGGTTTTACTTGTATTTTAGGTTCTTACTTGTCCTTTAATTCGTGCGTATATTGTTTTGACACATTAACTTGTACTCTCCTATTCGATTAATTTTATTTCAATTTATTATTGTTAGAACGAGGTCCATCCAGAAAAGGTTTCACCTGGAGTTGATTATGTGATGGATTTACGCTATTTTAATTATTGTGACAAATACCGGGACTTAATTGCAATCATCTAGGCTGTGTTATTTTTAATCGTACCAATGGTTTCGATTGTATTGAATCTTGAATAAAACAAGTCAAATATCTTGGCACAATTGCTAACGTACGAATATTTAGTAAATTATGGAAAAGTTGCTCATTTTCTACTTTGTATTATCTGATATTATTATACAATGAGATTTTAAATATGCATCTGAACTGGACTCCCTATAAATCTAAATATTTCTCTACAATTTGCGTAAAAATTAACCGGATTCATCTAGTTTTGGCATTTTACGTACGTAGTCTTATCGGATAACTATTACGTAATGTTGCAACACTTTAAGTACATCTAAATTTTGATTATTTCATGATTAGTTCAAAGTCGTGTCGTAGTGTTGCACGTGCTGTGATAATCCAACTCGTTTGAGAGTAAATAGGTGGTAACCAGTTGAGTAGAGTACAATTTTGAAGATGCATTGCTCTACAATTCATGACTGCTTAGTAGATAAGTTTTAGGAAGGACAATAATGCGTGGAAATGGTTCGGCTTATGAATCCTACTCAAGTCTTTTAATCTTATAAAAGTTCAGTGCTTTTTAAGTTGCGTTTCGTAGTCTTTAAGTCTTTCGGACCAATCCGTATTTCAATTCAATTTCCTTTTTTTCTAACACCGGGAAGGCAAATAGTCATTAGTACGTCGTCATTGTCATAAATGTCAAGTGAAATCATAATTCAATAACGGTAGAAAAATAAATATTTTCTTTTTAACTTTTTTGCTTCATTTAACGCCGTTGACTGCAATTTCAACCAAGTAAATAAAAAAGAACGCCGATTAACCTTCAAACCTTAGAAGTTATTTAAGTCCTCAAAGTTGTATAAAACAGTACTAATTGTAAGTAAGAATCAAACAAACATTTAAAATATAAAATCAAATAACTGTTATAGATAAATATCGTTCGTATCACATCTGATCAGCTTTCGCTGCCTAATTGCACGCTCGTTTCCGACTTTGGTTGTTCCGCTAAAAGTGGTCAACAAAAACTGCACGAGTACTTGTCTTAATTGTAGTGTCGCGAGAGTATTTAGAGAGTGGTTTGGGGGGTGACGTCCGTATTAGGGTCGATACCGGCTTGACGCAGCCAGTGTCGAAGGTTGCGGGTGCGTTCGACTAGGGTGGTTGTGGCGCCTTGGTTGGCGGCGTGAGTGACGACGGTGCTTTGCGCGTTCGCGAGCGCCACGTGCTGGCGGTAGTTGTGGAGGCGGTCGGCGAGCGTGGGGATGGACGGCGGGGCGGGCACGGACGCGCTGCCGGCCAACATCGGCCAGCCGAGGTCCGGGTACACCAACGGCAGGGGTAGGACTAAAAATCAATCTTGCGAGTTAAAAACTTCCCGGCGAATGCGGCCACAAACAAGATGCTACCTGAAGCCATGTTACCCGATTTCTGCTGCTGATTGAGCACCTCCCAGATCTCGCGGATTTCCAGGTTGAGATTTTCCAGGCTTTGTATGATCTCGGATGATTCCTGCAGGTGTTCACCGCGCAGCACCGCCGCCTTTATGCCGTCGGCGGCGGTGGCGAATTCGGTCGAACTAATGCCAGAGCTGGCGCTGTGCGAGGACAAGTCGCTCAAAGTCGCCTCGTCGGTTTTGGGTTCATTGGACGCTGCGGTTGCGCGTTGCAGCGACTGCTCCAAGTGTCTCAAACGTATGACCTTCTCGCCGAGCAAGGAACGTGTGCGATGCAACGACACTTCCATGTCCGTGAGATCCTTCTCCTCCTGAAACTCTTCAATAACGAATTGATCGCACGAATTCGAGGCGCACGGTACCTGGCATAGTTGCTGCAAGGTGTGACGTGCCATCGAGCCGTGCTTCAGTTTTAGATCGTTCTGACGTTGTTGAAACAGACACTTCTGCGTGCGCAAGCTTTCTTTGGCGCGCTTGATCGAGTCCCGCTCCAAGTGTATGCGGTGCCTAAAAAACTCTAATTCGGAGCTGCCCTCGAACTTCTGACCGTCGGTGAACGGATATCTGCAAATTACACGTGACTGCTGCAAGATATCATCAATGACGTGTCTCGGACGATAGAAAGCAGAGGGCAGCATCAAACCAAATCAACAAAAACAAACATATCGATATTTTAAATTATGCAATCATCGATATGAATTCTGAACAATAAACATAATGAAAAGACTAACATGGGTGTTGATGAGTTGTATTAGGAGATGCGACAATGAAAACATCGACTACAACAAGGTGCCATACAAATGTTTCAGTTTACCTCAAATGATAAGTGTCTGCTTGAGCGTGCTGGGCCAGAGGGAGCTGATCTTCCAAATCTTCCAATTTCTGCAACTGACGCCTGAGATTCTCGACCGGGGAACACGTCCTAGGCGTCCTTTTAGATTTCAACGTGTTCCTGGTAGGCTGGGCGTTTTTTACCCGCGAATAATATTTCCTCCTGCCCCGGCCTAGATTGGCGTTTTCCTCCGACGATTCGTAATTCACGCCGTCGTTTTTAAAACTTCGATCGCTTGCCGAAGTGTCTAAATCTTGAATGATCACTGTACGTGCCTGCTTGGCTTCGGGCTTTAGAAACTTGCCGCCGTCCGCTTTGCTCAAGGGCGGCTTCATGTGAGTGGGCGAACGATTGGGTGATCTTAAAAACAAAACAACACATTTTACAGTTAGTGTTGGTTTCAGTACGCGCGAGACATTGAACAACATCCTAAACTTACTTCTCTCTATTGATCGAGATACTCTTCTCGGTTTCCGAGCCTGTCGTGGTTGTGGTCAAACTCTGTTCTCGCTTTCGGTGGCGTTTCTCGATTGTCAGCTTAACATCCGTCTTCAGCTTCATGTATTTTTCTTTTAAACATCGATACTTGTCCTCTAGCAGTCTCTTCTCACATCGCACCTTCTCGTACTGCCGTTCGTCGCCGATTTCTTTGTCTTTGCCGCTTGTTTGGTAATTCATTTCGTTGTCAAGATTCCCGCCGCTTACTTTTCTCTTGAGTTCAGCTAACATTGACTCGTGCTCGCGCCTCAGAATCTTTTCCTACCAAAACCAAAATTTAAATTCGAAATTATCGCATAACTAAATAGCGCAGTTACCTCAGATTTGAAGTCGAGTTTGATTTCGTCCAAGACAGCTTGATGTTGTTTTCTCATCTGATCCAAAATGGCGTTGTGTGAGACGATCAATTCATCTTTTTGTTTTTCAAGATTTCTAGACAACTCCTTCTCGATTTCTTCATATTTAACGTTGTAAAGTTTCTCCAATGTCTTGACTTTATCTTCAAAAGCCTTCTCTCTCTCTAAAAGTAACCCTTTCTTAGCACCTGACAATTCTTCCTCTAGTTTCTGCCTCTCTTGCACTAACGCTCCCAGATTTCTACTCTCCATTTCTGTTCGCAAATTCTCCAATTCTTTCTTAATATTTTCTTCGTATTTTATTTTCTCCGAAGTTAAAATCCTCTCCAATTCATCCTTCTGTGATTCGTGCAACTCTTGTCTGTACCGCGAGATTTCCACGTTAGTTTCATCCCAGATTGTCTTCTTCATACACTCTAATTCCTTATCGGCGTTATCCCTGATTTTGTTCAAAATGATCTCGTTATCTTCTCGGAATTTTTCTACCATATTGTGATGAATCTCTTCTTCTTCATCTTGCATGTTCAACGAAGACTTCTTGCTGACTTTCTTGTCCAAGCTCTTCATGATTGAATCATCTTCAGAGTCAGATATCATGCTGAAATCAGGATCCGATCTAGTTCGAGGCTTCGGAAAGTCTTTAGGATTGGCTTTGAGGACTTTAAGACCACTGAGACTGTTTATAATGGGAGCAACATCTTGCGGAATATTTGGTGACTGAAGAGCTGACTCCACATCTAGAGAAAACCGGACATTTTTTCGTTCGTCGTCCTCCTCCGGTTTTAATGATTTATCGTCAACAACAAAACTTCTCTCTCGAAGAATACTTTTAGGAGCCTCTTTGGTGTCATCTCTGGGGACTTCTTGTTCTGTTTCTGGTTCCGGTTGGGAATCTAGTTCAAGATCAGGTTTAAGATCAAGTTGTTGTTGTGTTTTCTGTTCGATGTTATGTTTCTCTTCAGGTTGAGCCTCATCAATGTTAAGCAGCTCTATAGAGGGCGTTTTGACTTTTTTGAGGAACATGCTTCCACCCCCACTGAGTCTGAACTCCTTTTT
>JAODGE020003311.1:0-17873 GCA_027574965.2 Ecitophya simulans
TATTTGCATCTATGCCCTGATTATTATGCAAGAAAGAAATATTGTAATTTAAGCAAACTGTAAAATTCTAAAATCAATTTAACCATCTTTCTGTATTCCAGTAAAAGTTTGTTTATTACCTTGCCAAGTATCCATATTTTATTTAATTAAAGAATTTTATTTTCAAACATGATCAAAGATTTCGTGACGTTTGGATGTAAAAACAAATTTTTTCAACGGTTTAATAATGAATAAATAAGAAATTATACCTGTAATATCCTCCCATTATGTAGTTTAATCACATATGCACTTATATTATGAGTTGCCTGAGCAACCTTTTTGTTTTCTAACAAAATGTTCATTGCATCTCTACAAATGAAGAAAATAGAAAACAAAACAAGACACAACAGCAGTCAAACATTACAACATACTTAATATCGTCTGATGATGCGACATTACATGCATGACCTTGGAAAGTACTTTTCCTATCTAAAATAACTGGTCCATGAGTTATTTCAATGTCACTCCTTTCTCGATGCTTTTCTATAACTTTCAACAAGTCTGCCTGACTTTCAGAGGAATCACTCAAACTTGTAGAACTCTCAGTATGTTGCTCTTCAACTAATTCTTTCAGCTTTTCTATCCACTGAAATAGTATAGGTTCACCTAAATTATCTCTGTTTAAAATTTAAAAAATCAATACAGTAACTACTGGGACAAAACTCGTAATATTACTTACAAGTAAATTGTGTCAAAGGCCTCAGAAATCTTATTTTTAACAGATTTATCCAATGTAGGTGCAAGAAGAGTATAAATTGGAGGCTTTTCCATCGGATACAATTCGTTTAGGGTCACATATAATTTAACATCTGGATTAATTTTGATGCTGTAGGTACAATCATCATCAATCTCCTTCTTCCATTCATCTGCATAGATAGAAGCCAGCACTTCTTGTTCCTCTTGTAATTTATCATTGCTCATTGTGCCCCTATGCAATAATACAAAACTGAACTGCATAGTATTGTATAAAAGACGTAAAACGAAGTGAAATACTTACTTCAGAACCTACAGCTTTATTAATTTATAACCTCGATTTTGTGCAGTGTTTTAAGAATTTATGCCACAAAATATCAAATAAATAAATGAAGTAATCAAATACATTAATGCAAATAATGTGATCCGGGTGTGTTTTTGAAGGGACGTGAATTGTGATTAATCATGTTTGCAATTAAGGCTTTTTTTAATTTATCAAAGCCACATACTATATCTAGTAGAACATTTGCAAACACAGCAAGGAACTTCCACTCATCACATGTACATAATCAGGTAAACAAGGCCAGCCAAGAAAAGCAGAAGAACTTGCGTTCGACGTTATATTACATAACTGCGGCCGGAGTGTTAACAGCAGGCTTTAGTTATGCAGCCGTGCCTCTGTATCGAATGTTCTGTCAGGCATATAGCTATGGAGGAACTATGTCAGAAGGACATGATGCTTCAAAAGTGGAATCAATGAAGAAAGTAAACCATAGGCCTTTAAAGATTAAGTTCAATGCTGATATTGCTGCCAGTATGAGGTGGAATTTCAAGCCTCAGCAGCATGAAATCACTGTAATGCCAGGTGAAACAGCTCTGGCATTTTACACAGCAAGAAATCCCACTGGTACACCCGTAACAGGAATCAGTACTTATAACATTGTCCCTTTTGAAGCAGGACAATATTTCAATAAGATACAATGCTTCTGTTTTGAAGAACAGCAGTTAAACCCACATGAACAAGTAGGAAAATTGTGTAGATAATTATTTATTTTGACAATAATTTTCACATACATTTTCATGATGGTGAAATGAACATAAATATTTCAGGTTGACATGCCAGTATTTTTCTACATTGACCCTGAATTTGCTGATGATCCAAAAATGGAGTATGTGGAAGAGATCACACTGTCCTACACTTTCTTTGAAGCTAAAGATGGAATGACTTTGCCTGTTCCTGTATATGTTAGATAGTTTCTTGTTGAATAGATAGTTAATTATAACACGGCGTTCTACATCATCTTTTACTATTAAAATATGATGTTATTGTCAATGCTTGATGAATTCCTACTGGATTGTAATCTTGGATCACCTACAGTCATTTGTTTGTTGAGATTTGTCATCATTTCCGCATCAAACTCATCGTCAACGGTGTTTAGGATTTCTTCTACGACCGCTGTCGGCGGTGGAGGATCTAAGATGACAGGATCGCGAACTCTAAGAAGCGTTTTCATTACGTCTTGATTGATTTCATTAATGTCCCACTGAATGGCCGGATGTGTGCCAATTATTATTGCTGTTCCGGGTAAATCAATGTTGGGATAGCCATATGCGTTATTGGCAGGTAATGAACCCTAAAATTTAATTTATCGTTATCATATTGACTGCAGCTGTTAACTATCCGGGCACGATTTAGACTATAATCTAGACTAGTTTAGTTTCGGTTTACAAATACAAATTAAATTTGACTTTTTGTTCAGTATCTTGGAACGAGATAGAACATGTAGGCCGTGGTGTTCAATGGTAGTTTTACCTGAATTTGAACCCAGACTTCATAAATTAGTTGACATTTTGAACATCTCCAAAATTGCGTTGTGGGGAAATTTGTCTTCTCGGTTTTTAACACACAGTAATATTCTTGTTTTCCACGTAAAATATCCGTAATTCTTGCCACTCTACATACGTCTTTACGGACGGTTTTAACAGCGTAGTACGGTTTTTCACTTCTAAAGGTTTAAAAAAAGCATCAAAGTATGATTGTTAGAATATATCAATCATCGTTGTATTACCTATAAATTTGAATTTGTGTTAGAACAAAAATAATTCCCCCAAACAGCACCGACGATTGATTGTCTATCGTGCAAATGACGGGCAAACATTGTCCGGCAGCAATTCCGCAAATCGGCAGCCACAGTGAAACAGTCACAGTGCCTAAATTTAGCAAACCGAAACGAAATTTTCGCGTCACTTCACATTTCGCTTCCAGTGTCAAGTTGTTTTCAAACGACAGGTTTCGATAAGGGACGATTTCAAGTTCCTTTGTGTGCACTCCAATGGTTTCTTCATCTCCTTTGATTATTACCTTAGCTATATATCTGTAATTTAATATATTATTACACTCGTTTGTTTCGCAAATGCATGTGAAACTGACCTAATGTCTCCGTATTTTCCATTCCATGTCGCTGGTAAATGGCCGGGCAATTTGCACCTGAAAGGAAAGTAATAACTTCGTTTCTCCATAATTACTTCGGAGCCATCGTTGCCAGCTAAAGTGTGTCGGCAATAGAAGAAGTTCTGCTTGCCCGTAAAGCTCTTGTTTTTCTTCTTCTTTGTGAGTAAACATTTGTTTGGGACATCCCACGAGCAGGATGCGGTCCCTACAATCTATCCTTATAAAAATTGTAGTTACCCTAACTGATTAAATTTTATTTACCTCTAAATATGCGTGCGTCAAAAACAATGCAGTTTGTACTTTAATTTTTACATCACCTGATATAATTTCGCGAGGATGAATGAATTTGTGCTGTAATATAATTTCTACACTATAGTCGAAAAGCTCCATAATGAACAATCTAGTATCGATAAATAATTATATTATGAAAATCAATTTTGAGGGTGATTTATTGAATATGTGCAAGCGTCAAAATTTTCAAATTAATCTAAACTTGGGGTAGTAAGCGCCATCTAATGGATGACATCTAACACAACGATACCAATTTTCTCTTGGTTACTAAAATTAGTGCTTTTAGTGACTCTTGTTTTCGAAGGTCAACATGGCACCGATGGCAATAAAGAAGTAGCAGAGAAAACTTGCGTCCTCGTCAACATATGCGAATGCCCACTAAAGTTCAAATTGCTTTGTGGTCTTATCGGGTTTTATGGTTGGGGTAAGACGACATGAACAGCTTGCAAGATCCCGATCTATCCCAAATCTCTGACCGCGATTATTATCAAGCGTCGTCCAGTTCGCTAATACTCTTGGATTCTGCAGATGCCACAAGACGTCGAAGGTATGTTCTCGAGCCGATAACGAATGAGGCGAACTTGATTGCATTGTTCTAATTATTTTAGTTCGAACCGTTCGATTAAACGAAAGAAATTTGACGACGAAGTAGTCGGTTACAGTCGTGGATTACCTGGGGTATCACCTACTGCAAAAGTCACAGTAAATATCACCGTAAATTAAGTGTGCTAAAAGACCAATTTGTTATTAATTAGCCATTCAGTAGATCTTGTTATGTTACATGTGCATTTAGTAATGGCAACCAGTTATTATGATTTAGTTTAACAGCAATAACTAACAAACAAAACATTATTTTCTTCAATTATATAATATTGGTAATCTATAGCTCTGTAGATGAGATGTTTATTTTTTTTGGGGTAGGAATGAAAGTCACTGAGGGTTTGATTGTAAATTTTGCATTCATTTGTTTTTATTTAGATTGCTATGATGACAAATGGTTAAAACATAATAGGAAGCAACCCATTCATGTTTCAACTCATCTCTAGGTAACACTATTTAAGCACTAATTGCATATCATACATGAACAAAGGGTATATTCATATGTGTAGATTTATATCTTATAGTCACCAGATATTAATTAACAAAAGTAGTATAAATAAAAATAATATACTGATATCTACTATAGTAATGTAGGGGAAATATTTTACAACTTTGAGTAAGACTGGAAGTAACTCATGATTTATTTGTGGAATTGACATTCATTTGTTTTTATTTAGATTGCAAAAAGAACAAATGGTTGATATTTGCGCAATATTTGTTATTATGTTCTATCATAGGAAGCATGTATCTATTTCATTTGTTTAAACATGAATTTATGAGATTAGTCTCTGTAAGACTGTTCAAGCAGGGTTTTCCTAAGTTTCACACTTGTCATACTTGCATATACTCGTCATGGCGGCTCAATATGCAAAATATCTGAACAAAGTATTTTTCCTTTATACGACTTTCTATTCAATAACGAATGTTTAATTTCCAGCCGCCACGAGTGAGAACTACATCAACGCCACCAGATTTTACGCCGACACAGCCCGCGGTAACTTCACCACTGCCAGCTAATCCCTCTACAGCAACACCAGTGGTAGCCACATCTAAACCAAAAGTGAAATCAATACCAAGATCAATGCCGACCACATATCGTCGGAACAAGAAGGGCAAGCCCAACAGCGTTATTGTCACTAAAGATCTGGGCAGATGGAAGCCTACAGATGATTTAGCACTGATAATTGGTGTACAGCAAACTAATGACTTGAAAACTGTCCACCTTGGCACCAAATTCTCCTGTAGATTTACCCTGCAAGAATTACAACAGAGATGGTATGCATTGCTTTATAACGAGGCTGTTTCAAGAGTTGCTGTGACAGCTATGAGAAACTTGCACCCAGACATGGTTGCAGCTGTACAGGATAGGGCCTTATGGAGTAATCAGGAAGAGCAATTGCTCAGTACCATTAAATCAGTGAGTATTATGTTCTTTCTTAAAAGAGGATTTACAATGTAATTATGAGAGATATTTCATTGAGTGCTATTTTTCTACAGTCTTCCAATCCGACATTAAGCACATTTGCTGAAATATTAGCCCAAAATCCGGAGGTATTTTATTCCGGTCGCACCGCAGTCGCCTTGCAGCGCCATTGGAATTCATTGAAGATGTATACGCTATTGCCGGACCAAGTTCGACAGCCACTGCACACGAACTACTCGACCAAACCGCCGATGTATTTCAGCGATGCGGAAGAAATTATTCAGGAGGCGGACTTGTCGGAACCGGCCGACGTTTGGTTGGATCGCGAATTGCGCGTGCAGCAGCGCAAGAACGTGAAGGAAATTCGACAACTCGAAAACGAGATCGGAAGGTAAGCGTGTAACTCTACAACATTAAGAATGCAGTTGGTTACAAGTTGGAATTCTTTACAGGTGGAATGTGCTCGTGGATAATGTTACCGGATCCTGCCCTGGAGAAATGGACGGACAAACATTGGCAGTGTTGCGGGGTCGAATGGTTCGATACCTAATGCGAAGTCGAGAAATTACGATTGGGCGCAAAGCCAAAGGCCATATGGTTGATATTGATTTGGCATTGGAAGGACCCGCTCATAAAATATCTCGAAGACAAGCGACATTACGGTGAGTTAGATATTCATAAAGATGCTATAAACTTCCTTCAGCTGCTCACGTTGCGGTTATTAATCACAACTGTTGGAATTTTTAACGAAATCATCAATTACTTATCTGATTGCAAACTATTTACTTATTGTTAAACAAATTTATTTACAATTAGGTTGGTCACAATTAATTCAATATCATTGAATTGTTATTTCAGATTGCGAAACACAGGAGAGTTTTACCTTTCTTCCGAAGGCAAACGACCAATATTCGTCGATGGTCGCCCAATCTCCAATGGCAACAAAGTGCGTCTCTTCGACAATGCAGTCGTGGAAATTGCTTGCTTGCGGTTTATATTCATAATAAATCAGGATCTCATCAGGGTGATTCATAATGAAGCAGTGAGACATAATATGCCAGCATAAAATGTAAATTTTGTAAAATAGTATTAGTTTTGGAACATATGATAAATATAACCATATAGTTATGTACAATTATATATGAGTATAGTTTTCTATGCATATAATGAATGTAATGTAATGTATTAATAATAAACGAGTAGGACTCATAAACGATATTGAGTGATGAGAACATGTCAGTACATAGTATATTTTGTTCTGATATTATTTTCGTCAGTATATCGCGGAAATTTTGTTTGCGCGACTGGATCCAATCTTGATTTGGAATCGGTGCGTTTATGCATGTCTATTGGGTATTTATCTCTGATATAAGTTATATTTGTCTGCCGTGATTACCATTTTTATGGCAACTATGGAAACACCTCAAAAGGTTTGAGAGCGCGGAGCGGCACGAAGATTGCCGAGACGCCGAGAGCCCTCTCGTTATAACCGTCACTGCCATTTTGAAATTCAAGCCAAATGGTCAGTCAGTTTGTTAGTTTGGCTAATTTACCGCTTATATTATTACGTTTGCATTTATTTATTTTGTCGTTTTATTCAACAATTTAAAATACGGCGCATCGTTAAAACATTATTGTGCCTTAATATTCACAAGATGAACCTTGTAAGTATAACAAGTTATTGTAAATATGCACCGAATTCTAGGTTAAATACGTTCGTTTTTGATTACAATTTTATTTCAGAACACAAAACTAGGGCCCGATTACATGCGACAGATATCAATGTTCTTGGAAGAACATAGGATCGCATCGTTTAAAAAGTGGGTGTTTGATGATTCTCAACCCTGCAATGCAGCAAAGGTATGCATTTGTTTTGAAGTCAAGAATAATTCGATGATAATGTTGTTCTATCTTGAATAGATGGCAGAAGCTGGTTTTTATTCAGTTGCAACCAAAGAGGATCCAGACAGTGTTCAATGCTTTCTCTGTAGCAAGTCACTTGATGGATGGGAAGCTGAGGATGATCCATGGAGAGAACACCTTTCACATACAAAAAATTGTTTATTTGCTAAATTACACTTACCTGAAAAGAAATTAACATTGAATCAATTTTGCGATTTGCGAAAAGAGCAAGTTAAGAATATCTACATTAAATATTTTGATGATTTGATGGCTGATTTGGAAGACTCTTGGTGTGATATGTTTGAACAAATTCGAGAGCATTCCAAGTAAAATAGGTACAAGACTATTTTTAAAATGTATACATTAAGCTCTTTATTGGTTGAACGTAATGATTAGGATCTGTATTTAGGTGTAAGTAAACATAAACAAATTATTTAGTTGGAATATTGTAGTGCCTCAACATTTCTGTGAATTTTAATATATTACTGAATAAACGACATGTGAATAAACGCATATATTATGCTCTCAGGTTGTATGATGTATTGATTGTATAATAAAATTAAGCAAGTTTCAAAAAATTTATAGTTGAGTGCATTGCAATTGAGGAATGGTAGATTATGTAAGATTATGCAAGTCCCATTAAAACATGTTAAAACCAAGTTTATTAGAAAATATGGTAAGCAATATTCAAGTTTAATTAGTTAATGTAAAAATAATAATTCAGTTTTAACATTGAACATGCACATTAATTTATAAACCCTATATCTGTAACTGACTCATTAGTTATTTTTAATAAAACATTAACCAATGCAATATCCAAACGATTTGCTACTTCCTGTCCCATTTTTAGACATTCTATAAGCGTGGTAGGATGTAGCGATCCACCACCAGTTTGTACAATGGAACTAAACGAGTTTTTAGATATTGCTATAACAACAGATCCTCCAGCACATTGTTCTTCGGCATCTGATGGATCAACAATGCAGTGGTCACCTATTTTACATACAGTTACCTAAAAACAAAAACAAATTGATTCAATATATTATTGGAAAAAATAATAACTTATATTTACCATTATTGGAGCATTAATCACATTAAGTTTCTCACAATCATACAATTCATCTGAAACTTCCATGTCAACTTTATTTCCGTCTACAGTCACTGATTTTACTTTTGGTATTTTTGTATCCCAAAGTGCTGCTTTGACTGCCAGTGAGACTGCATCAAATAAGTTTCCAGCACATTCCAAGAGCAGTATATCAATGTACAGCTTCCAACATTTTCTCCCCTTCATTATGCAAAGGACTGAAGTGTCAAAGGCTTGTGTTGATTTATATGCAGCAGTTAAACAGTTTGAGATTTCCGTAGCTAAATTATCACCTCCTCTGCCTTCAAAATCTGGAGTAGCATTTGCTGAACTTTTGAAAGATAAAGAGTTATTGTTGTGATAAATTTTAAGAATTAGCAATTATACCAATCAACAAAAAATTCCAGTTTGCCTTTATTTGGCTGGTCAGGGAATGGCACATCTACTTCCACCTTGACTGAAACCAAAACATCTGTATTTGCCAAGCGAAGTCGAGCTGAACCAAAAGAAGATGCTACAATTCCAGTTTCCAATTCCATTGGTCTGTAATCGTTGTTCTCCCGTCCGTCGATACGAAAATTTTCTTCAACGCCATGTAGAATTAGTGTTTTCTCCGCTTCGCACAACGTCATTTTTATTGAGTACTGCGAGTTGTTCAATTTGAAACCGAAATCAAAGACTAAAATGATCAAATGATTGTCAACATAACCAGAAATGTACCACGCTGTAAATCCGGTAAGCAATAAAAGTTGCCTACATTTATATTTCACAAATTTTTCAATGATTTAGATAATTACATATGAGTATCGACATTGAAGATATTACCACAATGTTACTTTCGGCTCTTCAGAGTTGCTAATATTTCAACTATGTTTTAGGCTATTTATATAGAAATAAAGACAATGGACTTAATCGAGTTATCGAGTTAAACGTGCCTACTACGCCTTCCAAAAACGGCTAGCGTAAACAGTTAATAAATTTAGTATCAAACATTTTGAGAATGGGAATCAATAATGTACCACATTTAACATTTGCAATATTTATTACTATTACTTTCTTGGAGGGCTATAATTTTGTTTAGCTAATTCTGGATTAAATTGTGAATTGTATCGTTGCTTTCCTGTGCTGACTGCTGGTTCAATAGGTTTCACAATACCTAATTTCTCTTCCCTTAATTTAGTAATCATTTCGTCCGCTCGTTTTCTTTCTCCTCGTTCTCGTTTCAAGCGTTCCTCCCTAAGCAATTTAAGTTTAGCTTCCTTTTCCAATGTTTCACCATCATCTGTATCTTCCTCATCTGTCGAATATTTCCTCTTGTCTTTCCTATGCTTTTTGTGCTTACTCTTTTTATGTTTCTTCTTGCACTTCTTTATCTTTGAGCCCAATTTTATATGGTCCTTAGCTTCCATTTTATTGTCTATTAACTTTGTAGCTCTTTTGTTGCCATCATCTAATGTTTTTGAAACTTTCCTGGGATCCTTCAGATCTTTTTTTGGATTAAGTAATTTTTGTATCATCACCAATGGATCCTCACGACTTTTTGTTTTCAGATTAACTTCAACTGTGTCCTTTTGCAAGTCAGCCCGATTTGGTGCTACATCATACCAGTTTTTTTTCCCAAGAGCTTCATTAGTGTCTTGTCCCAAATATTGCAAATAACCAATTTGCTTTTCATATTTTTCTTGCTCTTCCTTCTTTTCCCTCTCATGTTCTTTGTTGGTTTGTTTAAGTTCAGCCCTGTTTTGTTCAAGGTCCAGAAATAGATTAACATTTGTTTGCTGCTCCTTTTCCTGTTCCTGTGATTGTTGTGATGCATCGTAAGGTATGAAGTCTTCAGTTCTTACTCTTTTCTGAGCCCTTTCTCTAAGAAGTTTGGTTCTGGCCTCCCTTTCCTAAATCAATACCATGCAATAAACGATAAACTGATATGTATACACCAAATAAATGTTGATGAACTCACAGCCAATTGTATTCTTTGTTGTTTAGCTTTTTCTTCCTCAGCTGCTTGGGCCTGGTCCCTTCTGACCCTTGCAATGTTATCCTTTGTTCGGACATGCCACCTTGAGAGAAATATGGATTATAGAAGATTAATAATATTTTAGCTTAGTTATAACTACCTCTTCTTTGGTAAAATATTCATTGCAACAGTCACAAAGCGCAAATAGATTGGTTTATTTTCGATTTGAAATATTGAGTTAAAGCATTAAACACTTCAGATTAATTACTTTTGATCAATAACGTTCAAGTACGATTGCACCGTTTGCAGAATAATAATGAATAATAATCCGGCCGATAATATAGGCAACTAGTTATACTCATGTAATATATTAAAAAGAATATATTGTAAATACATTACTTTTATTTTTGGTTGAACATATTTTTTACATTTAACCATTTCAATGTAAATACATTGCGTTCTACATTAAAGGTAACAACAGAAAGTATATAATATTATAATATTATATTATACTCTCCGAGTAACAATATAGAAGTGCTTAAAGCCAAGAGATGTCGCTTTTGCATCAATTGGCATTTACTTCGGATACATAATCTTATTGCGCCTGTGTGCGCATGTGTGTGTGGCTGTGTTGTCAACTGACAGGAAAGTGAGGAAATCTTCGATTTATCGAAAGTGTTTCGTGTAAATAATAAACATGAAGTAAGGTTTAATGTTAACTTTAATTGGTGTAAAAGCACGTAAGCGTCGACCGCGTGGCGAATAAGTTCAATTGCGAGAAACGGGTTGTATTGTAAACACGTCACTAGCACTATGTAATGATGGTTCTTCAGAAACATATGAAGGGCTTTTAAGCAACGTGAATACGTTTTTGCCATCGTACAATGCACGCGAACACAAAAACGAAAGAAATGTTTATAATAAGGGCCTTGGAAAAAATCCTAAATGATAAGGAAATCAAAAGATCCAATCATTCACAGCTAAAGAAAGCATGTGAGACTGCGCTGGGTATGTGACCTAATAGTTGATTTAACAGCTCCATGTAAATGCTAGTTTTTACTTAAACTTTTAGAGGAAATCAAGAAGGAGCTGGTAAATGGGAAGGATGAAGAAATTTCCGTGTCACATGCATTGCCAATACCGAAGAGTGGTGATGCAAATGTGCTCACAACAGAAAAGTATTTTCTTCCATTTGAGTTGGCATGTCAGAGCAGATCAACTAGGATAGTGGTTACTGCACTTGACTGTCTACAAAAGTTGATTGCATATGGTCATTTGACTGCCAATGTGCCAGACTCGACCACCCCAGGAAAGCTTCTAATAGATAGAATTGTTGAAACTGTTTGTGCCTGCTTTTCTGGACCTCAAACAGATGAAGGTAGAATAACTTGAATTCTTTATATTTATTGATTTTAAGTTTAACAAACTTTATATCTAGCTTACAATAAACATGTATGTTTTAGGTGTACAGCTACAGATTATCAAAGCATTATTAACTGTAGTCACCAGCCAGCATGTTGAGGTGCATGAGGGCACAGTGTTAACGGCAGTCCGCACGTGCTACAACATATTTTTAGCTAGCAAGAACCTGATCAATCAGACGACGGCACGTGCCACTCTCACGCAAATGTTGAACGTCATTTTTATGCGGATGGAGAACCAAGCGTTCGACAACGAAGTGCAATTAGAAAATCAATTAAATAAATCGTTGAATACCAGCGGCAACAAGGAGAAGGACGGCGAGAAGGAGAGCGAAAACAATGAAGAGAAAGAAAGAGAAAAGGATGATGAACTAGGGAGTTTTGATTTGGCTCGGCAGATTGTGAATTCGGTTGTGGAAAGCGCAATTTTGCACGTTGAGTCAAACAGTAAACAAGACGTTGATAAGGAAATAAATGAAGAACATGCGCCTCCTATACACAGGTAACTACTTATCTGCTATTTGCTGATAAACTTTTCCATTCCGGTTGATCATACGCGGTATATATTATTATGTCAATATTATATCATAGTTGATTAAATAAGAAAATTGAATTAACATTTCTCACTGACTAATTATTAGGTACAGGGCATATATGTGTTTGTAGCATTTATCAATATTTTGGAGGCTTTATACCGAGGTGTACGGCAAAACTTCGGTTCTTGGAATGCTTCTAGATAGTTTAGATTAGTATAAATCGCCGTTAATTGTTGATTCACAATAATTCATACTTAATTCCGAAAAACCTGTTTTTTGGATTTATTTCAGGTAAGAGAAACAAAAAAAAAATCCAAAAATGTATCTATTTATCACTCACATAAAACAATTCTGAGATCTTTATAGACGTAAAAGTTAAGAATTGTTTAATTCGGCCAACAAATGCGTGACCTATACGATATGCCAATGGTATAATACAACGTTTTCGATGGTTCTCGGTTATTTATAGGACCCCGATTCCAGAACTGTTATTCGTTTTTTTTAGATAGAGGTGATTATTGATACATTTGTCCTGAAAATGAGTGGATACAAAATTTATTCATAAGTCTGCATGGAAAATTACGAGTTAAGTTATAACGTTTCCACGTGAATTTGCAATTTTTAGTCAAGATATTCAATAGAATATACCTTATTAGCAATTAGTAATTAATGGTATGAGCCCGGTAAATACATTTTAACAAACTTATGTGATTCAAATGCTCGATGGGGTTAGTTCAGTTAACCAATGTTGTATTCATAATTTACCTATTTGGCTAGGACTATTATTTTGTAGCCTGAAATTCAACGTTTTATAATGTTTTAATGGTGTGTAAGGTTTCTGTGCTCTTGCCCGAATTTTCTGGATTTTGTTGTAAAGTTGTATCACTTCTAAATTGTTGGTATTCCTTTTTGTTATTGTCTAAATTTATAGTTATGATAAAATTACGTATTGTCTTTATTTAAGATTAGTAATCTTTGTTACAGAGTACCATCTCAGGAAAGTGTTGACACGCACAGCGAATCCGATTCAGCGATGACCGCAAAATTTAGTCACATCCTGCAAAAAGATGCATTCCTTGTTTTCCGCGCGCTATGCAAGCTATCAATGAAACCTCTTCCCGATGGAACGCCGGATCCAAAGTCGCACGAACTGCGTTCGAAGATTTTATCACTCCAACTGCTACTATCAATCCTACAAAACGCTGGCCCTGTTTTTCGATCGAACGAAATGTTTATCACAGCGATCAAGCAGTACCTCTGCGTGGCCTTGTCGAAAAACGGCGTGAGCTCAATACCCGAAGTGTTTGAATTGTCGCTATCGATTTTCTTGGCGTTGCTTTCGAACTTCAAGATGCATCTCAAGATGCAGATCGAAGTGTTCTTCAAGGAGATTTTTTTGAATATTTTGGAGACGTCTAGCTCGTCGTTCGAGCACAAGTGGATGGTGATACAAGCTCTGACGCGTATCTGCAGCGATGCTCAGAGCATAGTTGATATTTATGTGAACTATGACTGTGATTTATCCTGCGCCAATTTGTTCGAGCGCTTGGTGAACGACTTGAGTAAAATTGCTCAGGGTAGACACGCGTTGGAACTTGGCGCGTCGCCTAATCAAGAGAAATCTATGCGAATCAGAGGGCTAGAGTGCTTGGTGTCTATTTTAAAGTGCATGGTGGAGTGGAGCAAGGATCTTTATGTCAATCCGAATATGCAGTCATCCGTAGGAGAGCCGATTATCGTGTCTAAAGATAATGATAACGAAGGCAGTTTGAAGTCTCATGGTGGGTCTAGCACGAGTTTACATTCCAGTGGTGGCTCTAGCGGGGGCAACAAAGAAGTTTTGGACTCGCCGGAGCAGCTTGAAGTTTTGAAGCACCAGAAAGAGGTGCGTTTCGCTTGAATTAATTTCCAATGAATTTTACTGAACTTCCTTGCTAGGTGTGGGAAACCGGAATTGATTTATTCAATCGCAAACCAAAGCGCGGTGTACAGTTTTTACAAGAACAAAATTTACTCGGCGCGTCACACATTGACGTTGCCAAGTTTCTCCAATCCGACGATAGACTTGATAAGACTTTTATCGGCGATTTTCTTGGCGAAAACGATGATTTTTGCAAGGAAGTTATGTACGCTTATGTCGATTGCATGAATTTCGCTAATATGGATATCGTTGCCGCCTTGAGATTCTTCTTGGAAGGATTTCGGTTGCCGGGGGAGGCACAAAAGATCGATAGGTATGCATTTTATTTTATTAGTCGTTTGTGTGTGGTTGACGTTGACGGTGCATACAAATGTTTTCAGACTAATGGAGAAGTTTGCGAGTCGCTACTGCGAATGCAATCCGAACAACGGTCTCTTCGCTAGCGCGGATGTCGCCTACGTGCTGGGCTTCTCAATAATCATGCTAACGACAGACCTGCACTCGCCGCAAGTGAAAAATAAAATGACGAAAGAGCAGTACATCAAATTGAACCGCGGCAATACCGATAGCAAAGACGTGCCCGAGGAATATCTGTCGCAGATTTACGACGAGATCGCCGGGCATGAAATTAAAATGAAGAACACCGTCAGCAAGCCGGGGAAACAACCTATCAACAGCGAGAAACGTCGAAAGATTCTCTTCAATATGGAAATGGAAATGATTTCTTCCGCCGCAAAGAATCTAATGGAATCTGTCTCGCACGCCCAGGCACCGTTCACTACAGCGAAGCATTTGGAGCACGTGCGGCCGATGTTCAAAATGGCTTGGACTCCGTTCCTGGCTGCTTTCAGTGTTGGCCTACAGGACTGCGACGATCCGGAAGTTGCTGCGTTGTGTTTGGATGGCATTCGATGCGCGATTCGTATCGCCTGCATATTCCACATGACTTTGGAACGTGACGCGTATGTTCAGGCGCTTGCGAGATTCACGTTGTTGACTGCAAACTCGCCCATTATGGATATGAAAGCTAAGAACATCGATACGATAAAGACGCTAATTATGGTGGCGCACACCGACGGGAATTATTTGGGTAGCAGTTGGTTGGATATACTGAAGTGCATCTCGCAGTTGGAACTGGCGCAATTGATTGGAACGGGAGTTAGGCCGCAGTTCTTAGCTGGTCCTGGCCACAAGCCGCCGGATCCAACCACGAAGGAACACATCGGCCAAACAAGCTCGCAGAGCGTTGTCGTAGCGGTTGATAGAATATTCACAGGATCAACCAGACTCGATGGCGAAGCGATCGTGGATTTCGTCAAAGCACTGTGTCAGGTTTCGTTGGACGAGTTGGCTTATTCCGGGCATCCGAGGATGTTCTCTCTGCAGAAAATCGTCGAGATTTCATATTACAACATGGGCCGGATCAGGTTACAGTGGTCTAAGATCTGGCAAGTTTTGGGCGAACATTTTAATACAGTCGGGTGCAATAACAACGAGGAAATATGTTTCTTCGCCGTGGACAGTTTGAGACAATTGTCGATGAAATTCATAGAAAAGGGCGAGTTTGCAAACTTCAACTTCCAGAAAGATTTCCTTAGGCCGTTCGAACACATTATGAAGAAAAACGTTTCGCCCACGATTCGCGACATGGTCGTGCGTTGCATCGCGCAGATGGTCAATTCTCAGGCGCATAACATTCGTTCGGGATGGAAGAATATCTTTTCAGTATTCCACTTGGCTGCGTCGGATCAAGAGGAAGCTATCGTCGACCTAGCCTTCCAGACCACCGGCAAAATTATAGCAGAGATATACGAGAAGCAGTTCCCTGTTATGATCGACTCTTTCCAAGACGCTGTAAAATGTTTATCGGAATTCGCATGCAACGCAAGATTCCCGGACACCAGCATGGAAGCTATCCGATTGGTTCGCACGTGTGCATTGAACGTCTACGCCTCGCCACAAGTGTTCGCTGATCATGGAGGAATGGAGAATGATATGGCAGTGGTGGAAGCTGATAGAGTATGGGTGCGCGGTTGGTTTCCGCTGCTCTTCTCGCTATCGTGCGTCGTTAATCGTTGCAAACTGGACGTTCGAACTCGTGCACTTACCGTGCTCTTCGAAATCGTCAAAACCTATGGCGATTCATTTCAGTCACACTGGTGGCGCGATTTGTTCAAAGTTTTGTTTCGCATTTTCGACAACATGAAATTACCGGAACAGCACACCGAGAAGGCCGAATGGATGACCACGACCTGCAACCATGCGCTTTATGCGATCGTCGATGTCTTCACGCAATATTTTGATATGCTCGGGCCGTTGCTCCTCGAGGAGTTGTATCTACAGCTGCATTGGTGCGTACAGCAAGATAACGAGCAACTTGCAAAGTCAGGCACTAATTGCTTGGAAAATCTGGTCAATTCGAATGGTCAGAAGTTTTCCGAGGACACTTGGGAGAAAACGTGCCAGTGCATGTTCGACATTTTTCATTCCACAATTCCGAATGCTTTATTGACGTGGAAGCCGGAGTCGATGCAAACGATCGCTATCATCGAAAACGGAGACGTCGCGTCGCGAGGCATTCTAAAACGATCGTCGATGTCCGTGGATAATCGCAATCCGGAGAACGCGCTGTTTAACAGCCTGATGATCAAAACCGCTGTGCAATTGGAGCTCATTCAGACGATTGATAATATCGTCTTTTATCCCGCGACGTCTCGGAAAGAAGATGCGGAAACGTTGGCGTTAGCTGCGGCTGACATGACAGGAAATGGAGGATTAACTGAATGTCAACGAGAGGAACAGGGAATGTACAGGGTTCTGAGTTCGCCGCACTTGTTGAAACTTGCTGATTGCTTGCTGCAATCGCACAGGTAATGAGTTTTAAAGCCTCCACATTTCCGACCCATAATTGAATGCTTTTGTTTGAAATTAAGGTTTGCTAAATCATTCAACACCGACCACGAGCAGAGAAATCTACTCTGGAAGGCCGGCTACAAAGGCTCGACGAAACCAAACCTTTTGAAACAAGAAACCCAAAGTTTGGCCTGTTTGCTTCGCATTCTGTTTAAGATGTATTGCGACGAGGGGCGACGCGATCACTGGCACGTCACGCAAGTGAAGCTCGTTGCAGTCTGTCAAGAAGCATTGGAATATTTCCTTAAACTTCAAAGTGAAACACACAGGGATGCGTGGACATCTCTATTACTATTGATTTTAACACGGCTATTAAAAATGCCGGATGATAGGGTAAGTCCATTATACGTTCCCAAAGATCACATGAATTTAATCTTGATTCTCGAATTTTATTTACAGTTTGCGATTCACGTGTCGAGTTACTACACGCTCTTGTGCGAAATTGTGTGCTTTGATCTAAAAGCCGAACTGCGACTGATCCTGCGACGGGTATTTTTAAGGATCGGTCCGGTGTTTAAGATAACTGCTGGCAATACAGCTATTGGAACTTAGTCATCCCGTCCAATAATCACTGAAAGTGTCAAAGATGCGCGCACACAGCGCGAATGCACTGCAACTAACAAAATTTTATTAAATTA
>JAODGE020003313.1:0-10628 GCA_027574965.2 Ecitophya simulans
ATTACAAGACGTTGAGATATGTTATTAGTCATTTTCGGACGAGTTGAAAAAATTATTGATTATATCTAACCAAACCATTTTTGGAGCATGAAAAGTCAAAGAAACAGTTGAGGACTCATTTTCACAAAATTTCACCAAATTGCACTTTTGTCAAAAATCGAATGTAATGTTAAGGTTCTAAGGCGATATTTCAACTAATATTAACATTAGACAAAATTAGTTAGTACCAATCGAGTCTACGTTCAATTATGCGTCGACTCAACTAGTTTAAATTAATTTTTATTTTAATTTTATACTTTTGTCAAAAATCAAACGCAATGTTAATGTTCTTATGCGATATCTCAACGAATGTTAACACTAGACAAAATTGGTTAGTACCAAATGAATCTAGGTTCAATTCTGCGTCGATTGAGCTAGTTTAACTTGATTTTATTGTCATTACAGGAAGCAATACATTTTAGTAAAACTTTGTGAAAAACCATAATTTCAATCAATGGTTAATACTAACTCGGACATTTGAAATATTTTGGAAGTAAAATAGTGTGATTGGTGAAAGACGTAGTTGTAAATTTTCTAGAATAAGGCAATTCAAAATTCACAAAACGTAAATCTTACAGTCTTCAAATGTGGGTAGTGCAAATGAGAGACGAAAGAGGCAACTATCTTATCTTGCGCTAATTCTGAATCAATAAACCAATAACCACGCTCTTAAGTAGTACCTATCTACTCCAGTTTAATTAACCTGCGATTAAAAAGACATGCCATAACAACCCGTGATGAATAGCAGGAGTCTTTCATTACAGAAAATAATAACACTAAAGCGCTGCCCGATCGAAAGTGACTAATTAAACTACAGCCTTAAAGCTGATATCGAAGCTCGAGTTTTATGGCGCACTTAATTTCATATTTCATCGATATTCGCATAAACATTGTGAAACGCGCCCGCACGCGAGAACCCAAAACGCGTCACGCGAGATCAATCTTTCGAGAGTTGGGCAACGCGTGAGGCAAACGCGCAATGCGAGAGACATTTTAATTGTAACTAATAAACAAATTGACATAAATTGTGTTTCGCTCGGCTCGGCCTGTTCACAAAGGTTGTGAGAACGCAATTTGCTTTCGTTTCATTAATTCGCCCATAATCAGTATGTAAAACCAACTGTTTAGAGCGAATTTATCGTCGGTTGATTTTCGTGTGCTACTGAACGGTAGCTCAATACCTAGTAATTTATTACATTATTACAGCTGGAAACTATTTGAAAGCGTTTAGGCTGCGACCGTTGAAAGGCCGTTCGGAACTAGGAAAAATTTATTGATCAACGAATCGCGCTAATCTCTCGCTCTTGCCCAACGATTTGGAACTGCTTGACCTGCATCATTCAAGTGTCGAGCGGGGCAAATTAGCGAAACGGCGCATGAGATAAGCTCGTCGGTGGTATCACGAGTAATGACATTATTGGCATGCTGAGCGTCATCGGCGTCCGAGTGCGACCCGTTCGTAATTAATTAATTACAAATCGCGAACGACGTGGCGTGTCGCACCGGATTACGTGATGCGCGTGTCGCAACGATTTATGCGTCCATATGTCCACTGGTCGCGCCGTTTAGTAGCGTTATCGACTGGTCGACGACGATTGCGAGTTCTTCGACTGCCCAGACCAGAGCGAAAGAACTTTTGTTTTCTCGCGAACGAACGCACATTTTTTTTTTCGTGGACGATTTCCAACCGAACAAACCGAAAACAAAAAGTTGACAAATTCGTCCCACGCAGATTTTGCAACAACGGAATGCATCGGCATCGAACAAGATCGAACGTGTCAAAACTAAATCCTCCGAAAACGGGCTCGACCACCTGTTTCTTCACCTGATCAATGCAAGACATTCCGTGGACGTCTCTCATCTGCTCTGTAAGTGGTCGTGGAATATCTCGTCTTGTCTAACTTTGTGCGCACCGACATGTCATGTCTTAACTCGCGTCATTAGCGCTTTGACTTTAACACCTTAACGAGCGTAGGTGATTGTAGGCCCGTCGACATAACGAGATTTAAAAATTTCAATTTGTAACGCATTTGCGCGCGCATTCCGCGCGTCGTGTCGACCATTAATTTGTCTTCGACGCGAAGACATTACTCTACTCGGCCGGTGCCGAGACGAATTTCAGTCGGTGGTTTTGCTTAAAATTCTCGCGGCGTTTATGACATGGCCGAAGAGGCTAAGACCGCGCGTGTTTTTTTTTACGGTCACGATTTCAACTAACTTGTAATCGATGACAGCGAAAGCAACTAAGGCAATGAAATATCACTGAAGCGTTTTGCTCGGACACGATTAACTGTAATTGAATCGCTCGATACATGACCGAGCACCGAAAGAGTTTCTCCCTTGTATATATTTTTGTTTTGTAAATATAATTAACTTTTTATTTCATATAAATATTAATTTTAATTGATTTTTATATTTAAATTATATTTATTCGAAGAGTGTCAACTGTCATAATAGAATTTGTCGAGTTTTGGAAATTGTGTTTTGTGTACGGTCGACTCGACTTCACAGCCAACAAGTAGAAACAATTTAATGTCCAGGAAATAAATCGTAAAAACATAATCGCGATGCAGTTAAAAATTAGATCAGACGATTGCGGCCGATCATCAACTGGCATTAATTTAATATGCGGTTATAATGAACACCTCGTTACTAGAAAGCAACATGTTGCCTAATCAGGCAAACTTAAGAATCAATTTCGCCCATTAAAACGAAATCGAAAGCAACGTCGCGTGCCGTTCGTCGTCAATAAAATGCGGAACGTGATAGAACAAACCACTTTATTGTTCGTTTCGATTATAACTAGTTATATGATAAATGAATGTATCACATTTGACGTTTCGGCAGCCCACGGTAGATGATGACAGAGAACACGCTGGCGAAAAACGAATAAATTTAGCTAGACATTCGATTAATAAACTAATAAAAATCCCGACGTTCCGTAACCGCCATAAACGCGTTGATGGATTGACTACCAGCGTTTTCAATGCCGTCGTAATTAAATAACACCTTGAATGTGATACGGCGACGAGACGAGAATTCGACAATTCAATTAGATTGCGAACAATCGAAAGCATTCAAATTCGACGCTTCGGATGCACAGATGATGACACAAGGATGTTTACTCCACGCACCAATGCATCGACAGGGATGTACCATCAGATTAGACAATATCTCGCGTGAGTTGACACAATTTCGTTGAGCGGCGGCTCATTAAATGTGGCATTGGTGAATTTTTGCGTTTCGACCGTCCCGAATACTCCTGCGCATAATAATATTGCGTAATTTGCCAGTTTAGTCGAACGTTTCATTTCGTTTTTTTTTTATCGCGAACTCAAATCTAAGGCAAAACAAACTAGACGCGAGCGAGACTGATTGCGAGTTATATAAGTGGAGATGATTAGGTCGGCCGGATTAATTTATCTTGATTGGCATTAAGTTTGGTGCGTTATTGTTTTATGTTAGAAACGAATGGATGCCGCGTGAAGTCGGCCAAATTTAGCGAGAGAGAAGGCCGTTCTTCCACCGTGTGGGCGCGATTTCTTCGGCGTGCAAAAACTGAGTGCGTACGAGCAGAAACTACCAGCAAAGCGCTACTCTTCGCGTCCGCGCGAGCGTCTAATTGGTCGCAATAGCACGTTTGGCCTGTTAAATGTTAATCGCGCTGTTATTTCGATAAAAGTCCGCATTCTATTCGTCGAATCGCGTCGAAGCGTTGGCGAGATAAAATCGCCGAGCGTTTCGATTGAGAATAAAAGGAAGCATGCGATTCGTTTGTTATGACATTTGCATACATTGTAAAAAAAAGCACATGCTACCCGTGCCGCTGACTGCAATCAATTCCTGCATCATCGCGCCCGCAGGTCGGCCCGACGACCGACGGCGCGACAAGGATAAAAAGTTGCGCACTAAAAATCCCAAGATAGCCGGCTGCCCGGCACGCACGCGTATAGGAGTAAGGAATATAAATGCAAATGCGCGAATGTTTCAGCCGTTTTAGCATATACCTAATGTTGGCGAAAAAGTCGGCGTCGATGCGCCCAACGCTCGGCGCATCATCGATCGCGAGCGGAGCGAAAGCTTTCGCGATGCGATCGCGCGAAGTTGCACCGCAACAAACTATTTTACGAGCGGCGTCGTAATGGAATTGCGCGAAATTAATTCGCCCGAGATCGTGCGCGCCCTCGGTCGGCGCGAAATAAGAAGAAAACGCGAAAATATAAAATCCGAATGCGTTAAAAAGTTTAACAACGTGTAACGTAAACGTTTTATTGACTCGTCGTCCTTCCTTCCACGCTGGTGCGCGCGTCGCGATTCGCGTCGTTCGTTCGTTCTCTCGGCGACCGGAGCGCGCTCTTCCAGCACACGTTGGCCGGGCGTCGGCGAAAATGATTAAGAAATAATTGCGATAATGGGTGGAAGAAGCGTCGAAAAACAAGGTCGCGCCGTCGCGACAATTAAACGGCGATCATCGTGCGCCGGCCGACGACGAAATTCGACGAGCGTTCGGCGGACTAATCCGCAGTCATCGCGTTGCATTCGAACGAACGCCGTCCACTCCTTCGCCAAGTCCGGGTTCCACATCCGCCGACCACATGTCGACTGGCTCTTGTCTCGGAGACGCGGATGGCGCGACTCGCGTGTAATACGTAACGTAACGACGTCGCCGCCGACGTGCGTCTCGATATTATGGTCGCGGCCGATGCGAGGCGACATTAAAATCGTCCTACGGAGCGAACTCGACGCGGTCCACTTTCGATCTACACGCCGCCGCGTCTAAACGCCATCGCAGGATTCCGAGTGTGTCGCGAGGACGGCGCGAACTGACGCAGCGCGAGATGCAAAACGCGCGCGGAGCAGGATAACGCCGGCGCACGTCTTTGCGTCGCGCCGATTGAAATATCCGCGTAAATTTCGCGCCGCGGCGATATTATATGCACGTGTTATTATTTATCAGCGCGCGCCGATACCGAGCGCGCGGACTGAAGAGGTTTGCGACGCTGTTAGAGAGCGCGCGCGCGCGCCGTAAAATCGAGAGCGCTTTCGATTTCGTTCGCTCCTCGCGGCGCACCGCAAACGCCTTCATTGCCGGCGCGCAATTACGAGAAAGAAGCTCGTCGACAATGAATAGCAGACGACAAGTTTAATTATAATCCTCGCGCAGATATCTCGCGATCGATTTCGAGCTGGCAAAAAACGAAACGATTATAATTGTAGTGTTGATGTACGAGCGCGAGGCCGGCCGGCACGTGGATTTATTAACGCCGGCGACACCCATTTTTGCCTGCTCGCGCCGCGCCGCTCCGGCGGCGGGGAGGAATGAAAAAAAAAAATCGCCCGACGAAGGCAGGACGCGCCGGCTCGTCCTCCGCGCCCGATTATTATATTATGGCGCGCGCGCGCGCGCTACCAGCCTGCGAATCATAAATCTTAACTCGCGCATAACGCCAGCGAACGGGTCCGGGTCGATTTGCCGAAATCCTACCCGCGATAAATATTCAGCCACTTGACTTTCAAATGGATGACAAAACCGAAAAAGGACCTCGACAGTTGGGACGATACGCCTGAACACTACCTACGTGTAGAAATGGCACTCTCGCCGACTAAACGGCAAAGTTCGTCCAGAAAAGATTTAAAAAAATTTAAATAATATATCCGCAACGGAAGAAACGGATTATTGATATCGAAAGAGCTGTACCTGTAAGGAGTTAACAGGTTGTAACGGCCAAAGAAAGATTGCACGAAATTTTTGTCACCGTCAAAGGCGTATTATTTGAAACTTCCTGAAAAACCCAAAAACAATTAACCTACACTTTCCTTCCTCCACCGAATGAATACACAATTAACCGAAATTTTGTTTTGCTTTCATTACACTGATGCACGGACGCACAGATAAATTAAAACAATTTAATGATTTGTTAGTAGTCGTAATCTGCCACTAAATCTGCCACAGAATTTAACAATTTTTTAACATATATCCACAAGCTACAGCGTACTTTTACTATAACAGTTTCCTAAAGGAATTGAAACTTTTGAGGCGCACCGGTGGGTTTCGATTTGAACGTCGAGTTTCGTGTTCGAGCATGCGATAAAACCATAAACCGGGCAAAAAAGAGCAGTCGACCCTCAATAAACAACCCATCCACCGCAGGTCAATTTTCGGCGAAACGAACGGCTCCCCGGCGAACGCACACATTGGGACGAAGAGGCACGCGAGAGCGATATAGAGACGTGCGGCGGCCGCAGTCGTAACAGTTTGCTCGGATTGTGCGCAGATTGCGATAACCATCGAGATTATTCGGTGATTAATTAATATTAATCTGCGTTTAAGTCAATAATTTGCATAACGCGCGCTACGCGAGCGCAATCGATGTTCTGGGCCGACGAGTCGACGTCGGCCAATCGAGATTCGAAAGTCGCGAGGCACCGACGGATCGCTAATCGATTGAGCATGAGCGCGTGAGAACGCGCCGCCTCCGAAAACGGCGCGCGATCCATCTCGACGCCGTCCGATCAATAGCCATCGACGGCCAGTAAAAAATCGCCGAACGATGCATCCTCCTCGCGATACGTCCACGTAACGACCGCGTAGCGATTTAATTAATTCGCCGGCGCCGCGCGCAACGTCGTCGTCGTTGGCCGTTCGTTGCCGATGGTGTCGACGGTGGTCGGCACGCGGATGGCGTGCGCGTTGTTGATTTTAATTAAGTTTAATTTGTTGCAGATGCAGTTAGGTTGTTAGACTGCCGCCCGGCCGGCGGCGATTGTGTTCGGCGTCGATGGCGTCGCGCCGTGCGTCAGTTTCGTCAGCCTCGTCGGAATCGCTCCACGCTCCACGCACCTTCCGTCGTCCACTCCGTCCGCTCATCGCTGCGATGTTGTTGCGTTTTGTTGTCGTCGCTGTGCTCGCCACCTTGTCGTGTCGACGATGCGATCGAATTCGGCGCGCGATCCTCGTGCAGGCGATGCTCGATTTCGTTCGAAGGCTTCTTCTAAATCGTCGCAAACGTGTCCACCCTCTAAGACATACCACTACGTCACATCACACGCATGCAACAAATACCCCGTGGCTGCGAGGTAGTGGCCGGCCTTTTGAAGGTACGATTAGTGCCCAATCACCAGAAACGTGTTAACCAGTTCTAAGTACTAACTAACACTACGTGCACTACACACATCACACTACACTAAGGACGTGCAAGACACAACAAGACGTAACAACAATCTTAACATGAAAACATTTACACACAAACTGCGCGAATCCGCAGCCAGATGATGTTAACGCCGCTCGGCGTATTAATTCTCGAAGATGTGTTATGTGTTATGATGTAAATTGGGCAAGTCTCCGGCGCCGGAGTTTATCTTAACTCTAACTAACAATAAGAAGCAAACGACTATAAAAGCGTGAATTACGTAATTGGCTTCTCGTGCAAACTGCAAACTCATCGCACTGCTTGACACCACACCACTTGATTGACCCTCCGACTGCACCGAACTAATTACTGCGCGGAAGACAGAAGCAAGACGAATCAAACTTCCGAGAACTCCCAATCATTCTCGAGAGAAATCAACGTCACACAGCAGACGAAAATAAGAGTCCTCGATGATTTCCACCGATACCGGAAGCAATCAGTACGACACACATTGATTCTCGCATGCTATTGCGAACCATAGACGGCTTTCGATTCCGTTCGATTGGTCCTAGTCACGGCGATTAAAATTTAATTCTCGCGCGTGCGCACAATGTAGACGATGAAAGACGCAACGTAATTTGGTCGTCCGCCGATATATTCGCAATTCAGCGTGGACTTTTGACTTTTCGACGTTTTCTCATTCCCATTTCGCATTATCCGAACTCACCGGGACCAGACTCACAATCAGACGCACACGTAATCGCACACGCAGGAGGTTCGTCGACTCGACGCGGTAATCGTAGACAATATTATTTTATTGCGAATTATGCGTGCGGCTCGAAGCCAAACATCGGAACGCCATAATGCGAAAAGCGACGCGCGCGAATTCGCTTTTACTCGATCCGAGCCCGAGCGAAATGCAAATTGAATGGTCAAAAGCGACACGCGCGCGCCGCAGACGAGATGACGAGCGGCGACTGTTCGCGCTGAGATGAGAATTCCGAAAGGTCGGTTCGATTTTTTTGTTTGCTTTGGAGAGCCGTCGCAAGGCGATGAACGAACAAAATGGGACATTTAGTTTAATCCGCGCCGATGTTGGCGCTAGGCGAGGCGAAATGTTAACGTTTCGTCATTACCAAACTGATCGATTGATCAAACGCCATGTTTGAAATGCACGCATGGCGAGCACGTACGCGAGGCGCCAAAATCGACAACGCATTAATGAAATCCGCGGCGAAACGCGCGTTGCGCAACCGATCGGTTCTAATCCGAGGCGAGATTTTCGCGCGCCGCGCGCTATCTCTATCGCGATGAAAAATCTTAATTTCCAGGGCGTCGCATAGCTTCGATCGGCGCGAGCGCGCCGGCCGACAGAATGGTTTCATGCAAATTCCGCGCCGCGGCCGAAGAATTCGTTGCAGAAGTTTGCGTTCGCAATTAGGGCACACGCTCGTTTGCGTTGCGCGCCGCGCCGAGCGCGCGAGATAAATGAACGGCGGCGCGGAATTCGTGGGTAGCGAATTCCGAGCGCGTTTAGATTGGCGTTTTTTGTTTGTTTTCGTTTCATGTACGGTTTTAATCGCCAAGGTAAAGCCCCAGACCCGCCCGCAGTTCGGCACGAAACGACCGCGTGCGGCTTACAAACGCGCGGCTAATAACGCGCAATTGTACAAATTAGTGCGACAAGACGGTAAACAAACTGGCAGACCGGTTGCGGGGCGTTGCGCAATCGGCGATTTGGCGCAAAATTGCATTGCGACGCACCCGTCTTCCGTAATTTCGGCGAATGAATCGAGTTACATCTTTCCGCGGCGCCTACGAGAGATGCAACTAAACTGTGTAATTAAAAGACGTTTTGTTTTCTTTGATTTCTCACGACTCCGGACTGGAATTCCGACGAAAATTACTCTCGGTTTTATTTCGTGTTGCGCTACTCCTCCCGAGCGCGGCTCGTTGTGCTTGCAACTCGAAATAATGGCTTCTAATATTTCCGAACAACATTGTAATTACCAGTTATTACTATTGGTTGCTATTCGTCTCGAATGGTTTTCTCGGCGCGCGCGCGCGCTTCAAACGCTCTCCGATACACTCGATGCCAGAGTTTACGGCGAATCATTAACAGAATATTATCAAAACGTGCCCGGAAGGAGCCGTTCGCACGGATGTGAGCAACATTTGAAGTGACCGTCGGCAAAATGACGCAAAAAAGATCGCCTCGAGTGTCTCCGTCCGTTTGCGTTTCGGCATGAACCCCTGCTCAACACAACAATGGAATCGATTCGACTTTCAGACCGGCGCTTTTCACAGAAAACCCGAGCCGCTCGGACTCGCAAGATCTATTAAGATTTGCCAACGTTGCATAATGTAATTACGGCGGCTCGCAGGCCTCGCAATATAGCAGATCGGCGCGGCGGCGTGTGTGTGTTTTTTCTTTGCTCTCCCGCCCCGGCAAAAACCCGCCGCTCGTTGCGCGAGACGACCGACGGGAAAATCACAGCCATCTTCCCGTCCAAGCATCATTGTTTTCTTAAAGCGCGAAAAATGCGAACAAACACGAGAGCGCGCCAAACGGACGATAACAATGGTCGATGCACTCACTCATTACGCGTCATCCGCGTTGCGCATGCGATCGGACGCCTTTTCGCACGATGCTGCCGCGAGATTGCAGCGACACGAAGACCGAGCCACTTAACCGAGCGCGTTCGCGACCGGCGCGCAGCTCACCTGAAACGAAAGAAAAATGGAGCGCTCGTTTTTCGAAACAATCGCTTTCCGACGCGCGCATTCGGATTTCGACTGCGCTCATCCGATTCGCCGCGAATTGAATAAAACAAACAATAATGCGTTCTTGAGGGCGAAATAAAAAGCGAAAGCAATTTCGTCGGCGGCGGCGCGCGCGCGATCGCGGATTTTAAAAATTTATTCCGACCGACGATGAAAATCGTGATCGCCAAATATGGCGCAAAAACTCGCCGAACATCGCTGTAATCGCGCTCGCATGAAATTCGATTCGCCACAGTAGATCATGCCGGGCGGCGGCGGCGGCTTGACTCGCAACCGAAATAAAACAACCGATCAAGACCGCGCGTAAATCGAGTTTAATTCTTTACGGCCGCCCGTGGACGAAAGCAACGATTGCGCAACGCGCTGCGTAACTTTATAACTTTTATATGCATTTGCGCGCGCATGTTATTGTCGCTGAATGCGTTTCGGACAGGTCGCTCGGCGGGATTCATAAATTTGGCGGGTCGGAGAAGAGAGTAAAAACAACGATTTTACGACGACCGACGGAAAGTCGCCGAAAGGTCGAAGTCGCGGCGAATTTCGTCGGAGGAGGCGGCCGAAAATTGTTTACGCACGGGCGATGTTTGCACGACGACGTGATTGAGTCGGTTCCAAATTGAGTTCCAGGCTGTGCGCGCGGTAGCTAGCGGCAGGACGGAGCGAAACAAATGAAAG
>JAODGE020003330.1:0-12594 GCA_027574965.2 Ecitophya simulans
TTCTGGGCGCACTGCTACTCCTCCACTCTACGATCTTCTTCGCCCTCTTCTCGCATTTCTTCTACAAGACGTATAAAGCCAATAACGAGAAAATGAAGAAGATCTCGGCGACGAATAACAATCTACAAGAAACCAACAGTTCTCTAAAAATGAAACAGAATTAACAACATTATCAATTCTATTTCGTTGTAATTTGTTAGATATTTAACACATGCAAAAAATATTATTCGACAAAACATTTTGCATGTTACATCAGGTATTCTTTACATCATAAACAAGTTAACGAGAACAACAACACGAACAACAACAACAAAACAGTGTGGAACTAAACTAGAATTTGACTTTGGTTTTTATGTTTTAGGTTAGGTTAGGTTTTTCTGGTTATACTAGTGCAATATGAATGCTCAATTTTAAGGTTTTGTTGATGTTGATTGAACTTAATTAAATTAGTCACATATTTTACGCATCTATTACTAGTTGTAATTAATGTTAATATACAATTAGTGATATACGTAAATATTGTAAATGCAAATTAATCAACTTAGATAATAATTAATTGTTCAAAAGTTATATAATGTTTAATTATTTCTGTAATATGTAATGAGCGTTATAAAAGTTTATATTTTTGTTATTCGAAATAAATAGAGATGAGAAAATCCAGTGGAGCAAATTGTTGCATTATATTTCACATTTTTCGTCAAATTGAGAAGTCAAGTTTTATGCAAATCGTGACAAGACAAATGTTTCATTTAAACGCTTGTTACTTAATAAAATTTATATGAAATTTAGAATTTTGTTGCAAACAAATAAAAAAAAAACCTTTTTATTGCGATCAGGTTCTGTTATGTAGCATTTGGTTGCACATTTTTGCAAATATTTTTACTTTACACTAATTTAGCACAAATTTAACAAAATAGTACACGAGTTTTACAATGTGTGAATTACTCGCAACTTGATAGATAGATATTAATCTTTCATCCACTTGAACTAGGAATAGTGTCAGTGATTACAATTTTTTGTGTTCTTTTTTTCTATTAGCATTGAACTCTTCCTGATTAAATTGATAATAATGAGTATAAATATGGTTCGGTTGGGAGATCTAGACATCAGTTCCGAGACTACGGACAAGATGAAGGTCTTTATCGTTGCTCCTCTTCTCTTCGCCTGCGTTTTGGGTGAGTACAGCTATCTGCATTACCGACCTTCGTAGCTACACCAAATACTGGTGGTATCTCCAGCGGCGCCTTCCCACCACAACCGAATCACCGGCGGAGAGGATGCCAACATCGTCGACCACCCCTACCAGATCTCTCTGCAGTGGGGCGTGTTGGGCATATACCAACACATCTGCGGCGGTTCGATCATCGCCCCCAACAAGATCCTCACCGCCGGCCACTGCATCACCGAACTGCCGTACAAAGGCGAGATGAAGATCGTCGCCGGCGTCCAGAACCTGAAGGACGCCGCTCGGGGCCAGCAGATCAAGGTCATCGAGCGCACCGTCCACCCCAACTACAAAGGGTAAACGTTCCGATCGGATTGAACGAACTTGGAATCAATCGTGGTCGATCGTTGCAGCGGCGTCAACCCCAACGACGTCGCCGTCCTCACCTTGGAATCCGACCTGGTCTACGACGACAAGGTCCAGGCCGTGAACCTGCCCGCCGCCGGCGCCGTCCCGTCCGGCGACGTCCTCCTCTCCGGCTGGGGCTCCACCTCCACCGGCCACTGGCCGGCCATGCCCGACCGCCTCCAGAAGGTCGTCCTGCCCACCATGACCCACGCGGAATGCGTCAAAGCTTTCGTCGAGTTGGCGGGCAGTTCCGCCCCGCTGGACGCCACCTCCAACGTCTGCACGGCCAACCCCGGCGACCACAAGTCCGCCTGCTCCGGCGACTCTGGCGGTCCTCTGGTCCAAAACAACACCATCGTCGGCGTCGTCTCCTGGGGTCTCGTCCCGTGCGGCACTGACGGTGCTCCTTCTGTCTACACCAAGGTGTCTTCCTTCGTCGACTGGATTAGCAAACAGTCAAAACGATTAAACAATAATACCGCTGTTTGAATAATTATCTATCGCTCGCTTAGTTCAGTTCAAGTTCGAAAGTACTCTTGCATCTAGTTCCGAGGGTAGTCGGCTGTCAACAGATCGTTTATTTTGCTACCCCATGTAGTGATACTCCAAATGCCTACAATAAGACAACGAACAACAAACGAAAATCACCTGTTATTTATATTTCATACATAAATTCCTCCGCCATTTATGGACATAATCATCTAGTTTATTCATTAACACAAAATAAATACACTTAGATACCTTCGTTAACATCATGTCAATCATCGATCATTACTTAGGTGTATACAATACAAATGTGCACGATACTGATAATCAAAAACGTTCTCCATAGAAATGAAAAAAATATAAAAATTCGTTCCTTTTTTGGCAAGCCTACGAACTCAAGGTCAAGTTTCCAAAACTAACGATACAAGAAATACCTAACACAGACGTTGCGTGGACATAGTCAGGACGAGGAAAATCTTACACAACAATCGATATATATATTTTTGGTCATTATTTATCTGTCGTTTGAAAAGCTTTAAAATCTCGTTAGACTTTCTCATCGATTAACGTTTCGTAATTATCTCTATTTATATGTTTGTGTGTGTGTGTCAAAGATCCGTTACGTCCTTCGACGCTTGTTTCACTTTAGTTAAGTACGGACAGTCTTGGAGTGATGTGGTCGATTTCTCTAGAGCTCTAGCACTAGACATATTCTCTAACGACAAGTCCGAGTGGCGTGTGGTGACATCTAGCGACATCTAGCGTGGCTTGGAAAACCTAAAACAACTACCACTAAAGTAAACATGTTTCTCTGACATCTACGCGTGTCGGGTTGTGTGCTGTGATCAATTCCTGTCGTTTACCCTTTGTTAGTAAAATTTTACGCGTGGCTGCTAGCGCCATCTAGCGACGAATGCTAATTGTGTCTTTGCTTGTCGATCGGTTAAAGTTTGGTGGTTAGAAAAATACGTTCTCGTCACTGAGCCGTCTCAAGCGTGACCGGAAATGCGCAGGTTCTCGATTGAGGTTATCGTTACTTGCGCACGAACAAAGGACGACTGTTCGAGGAGATGTAGAGGTTCTTGCTGCGATAGAAGGTGCTCTTGAATGCGAAACGTTCGACGTTTTCGCTGATCGTGTAGATGCGGAGACCTTGCCGGGGTGGCGTGACCTTGCGACCCGACCGGGGCGCCATCTCGCGCAGATCCTCCTCGACGTCGACGTCGTCGTGGAGCAGATTGCTCGTCGACGACGCGCCGCTGTACGCCGCCAGTAAGAGGGGACGTTTCTGCGAGTCCGTCCTGAAAGTCCGCGCGAAGAAGTCCCTCGGCGAGCTGAGCCGCATTGAGAGAGGGCGCTTCGTCGACGAAAGTGGCGTCTTGGCGCTCCTATGAACCGCATCGCAACCCCCCTCGAGGGCGGCCTCGCGACATCTCGCCGGACTGTCGTCCGCGTTCAACTGGTTGACGAAAATCTTGTTGATGTTGTTCAGGTTGTTCTGCTTGGCGAGATACGTGTTGTCCTTATAGACGGCGTTGTTGTTGCTGTTGAAGGCGTTGTTGTAGAACTGGAAGAAGTTCCTGTTCTTCTTCGGGGGCTTCGAGTTGTTCTTGACGGCTTGCGTCGGATGCGCGGCGTTCTTCTTGCTCTTCTTCTTCTCCTTCTCCTTGCCCTTCTTCGACTTGGGCGGCATCTGAAGGGTGGGCTTGGGCGAGTAGTCCGGCAGCTCCGGCGAAGGGTAGTAGAGCTTCGGCAGGATTCTGCGTTCGCTCTGCGTGGTCGACGTGCTCTTGTTGCGGGTGGATACATGTGGATTGCAGGTGCACACTTGATTGACTTGACAAGCGGCCTCGGAGCGTTGTCACACCTCCTGGAGGAACTTGACCGGACACACGCCCTGGCGGTTGTCGCCGGACCGGATCATCACCATCCCGTCCAATTCCTCGCCGATCTGGATGACTATCTGGTCGCGGAGCAGCATCAGACCGTTGTCCCCGTCGGATACCTGGAGGTTATGCGTGACCTGGACGAAGGACTTTAGTGCGACGCACGGTTGCGCGAGAAATCGCTACCAGTACCTGCAGGGGTTTCTCACCGGGCGATAGCTTCGAGCAGTATTTACTAGGGAAGTAACCGACTCGTCCGAGACACTTGCCCTTCCACCAGTCGGAATCGGAGGTGTCGATGACGGTCACCTTGTAACCCGCCTTCAGGTCCAGCTCGTCCTGATGACGCGACTTGAAGTTGTACAGGACGACGTACAAATTCGTAGGGAGCAAACGATGCGGCTTGTGCTGGAAAGCGATTAGGTACACGTTCCAACCTCAAGTGCGGACCAGGACGTCGTCGCTACCTTTCCGCCAACCGGGCTGGGACAGGGCGAAGCGCTCGCCGAGCTCGGCGACTTCTCGTTCTCGTCTGGCAGCTCCACCGAAGACATTCGGATGTTCTTCGCCGACAGCAAGCGTCGGTTGTGGACTGGACTAGAGGGCGCTGCAAGTCACATGGTTAGAGCGGTGGCGACGCCGCGAGCAACATGCAAACTTCATGCGAGATAAGTTCAAGTGAGAAGATAATTAGCGTTACTTGAGTTCGACTCGCTCGCATTGGACGCTACTTGGACTTGATGGTGAGCCAATCGCGGCGCGCCAAGATTGCCGACCTGCGGGACTGAGTGCGCGTGCGCAGAGAATGATCAACATGCACAAGAGTAACAAGTTTCAAATCTACCTATAGTCACATTTGCAAACATTCAAAGAGGAGAAAAAGTCACGAGTCGAAAGAGTGAATAGTAAAAAGTGAAAAGTGAAAAGTCAAAAGTCAAAAGTCAAAAGTCAAAATGTTAAAAATGACAAGTTACAAGTTAAGTCAAAATCTAACCTTACTTTAGAACTACCATGAAAAACCGTGCTATAACTCTTATGTTTTGAAGAGACAGAATAAGAAATCGAAGAAATTAATAATTGTGAGAAGAGAAGAGAGATTGTCAGAGACGTTTGAGGTTAACTAACATTGTATCCTCGACGAAGAGCCCTGATTGGAGTGGGGGTCGCTGGTGACGGTAGCGCCACGATGCTGACGTCGTTGGACGTGTTCGGTGCTTTCCGGCGAGTCGAGCGAGAGCGACTTCATGCGCAGATTCAGTTTCTGCCGACGCGGCGAGTGCGGCGCTACAAAAACATGGCGGCCGGTATTAAAACGCGTCGCGCATGCGCCCCAGCGCACGGCAAACACCCACACTGACTACACACCACCTAGTGAACATGCTCAAGCACGCCGAAACGCCACACAAAACAGCGTAGAGACGGAAGCTACTCGTAATCAACATTGTGCCAATTCAACAACTAACCAACTGATATTAACCAATTGAGAAAACAAACATACTGATTAACTAATTTACTGGTGTCGCTGCTCCGCATAAGTATCAAAATATCATCGAAAAACGAACTCGTAACACCTTTGTGCTAGAACTAACTAGAACTCAGTTGTCAAAAGCAAACTCAAGCGTTTTTCTGGTACAGACCGACGTAATGACTGTGCGTCTCCGACTCGGTATTAAAATTGCCGGCGGACGACGAGTTCCTCATGCTTCGCATCCCTAAGCGCCGGCGCGCGCACACAAAACCAAAAAGAGAAACAGAAAACAACAGCACATGTCATGTTAAGTCGATAACCAGCGACGAACTAGAACCTAACCTAATTTATAACGGCTCTAGACTAGTCGCAAAAAGCTAGTTCCACTAGTTCTAGATGATCGCTTGCGCCATCTATGGTCGGAAAGCATTAAGATTGCTTCTAGTCGTGATTAAGCACGCCATTCGTAGGACAATGATTTTTCGAGGATGTTTCGTCGGAGGTGTTGAGGAGATGCGAGTCGTTAGGGGTTGTTGTGCATGGAGAGCGGTGCCAAAATATTAAAACTTTTCCAGCGTCAAAACGGAAACCGAGGCCACGTCGACGTAAAGGGGGCGTAAACTTAAAGTTATATTTCCTCATAACAACAATCGCGCAACATAATCGATAACAACAACTAAAACGAACTCAAGGAACAAACAAACGAGTGGTCGACGTCTTCGAGTTTGGCTGGAATAGGCGTCGATCGTGCGTCTCAGGATTTTTTCTTCGCCGCGCCGTTCGTCGGTTGCTTTCGGGTGGGCGTGGCGCGCGCTCCCTTCGAGGGCGACGGCGACGGCGGCGGATGCGCGTTGGGCGTGGCGGGGGGCGTCAGAAAGGCGTCGCCCGCCCCGCTGCCGTTCTCGCGCTCCGCGCTCAGGATGAGCGGCTGGCCGAAGGGCCGCGTGCCCGACGCGTCCGTCGACTTCCTCTCTAAATGTCACGAGTAATCGGCGTGAGAAGCGATCGTTCCAAACACGCTGCACACTTTGTTACAAGCCGTCACTCTGGCAACACTGTCAAAAATCGCTCCATCTCTCTGACGTGTCAGGAGAACAAAACAAACAGAAAAACCGTCGGAGACGAGATTAGGTTGGTAAAAATGATAGAAAATCACAAAAGTAGTTTGGCTTGGTTGTCAAGGACGTTTGTTCGAGACTACGTTAGCGCTACGGTTGAGAAGCGTCAAATTCTAGTTGTAGGTTATGTTAGCCCGATGATTTCAAACGCTAAATTCGAATTAATGAAATTAATGACATGAATACGTTTAGAGTCGAACGGGACGGCATGCAAGTAAACGCACTGGGGAGGAGTCCAAGGAGGCGGAGTTTTGTACAGTTGCGTCCAATCGGACGCCGGAGGAGGAGTCAAGCCAAACGAAGGGGCGGGGCTGAACAAAGACACTAGACATCAACGACATCCGCGTCTCGGGCACATGAAAACACGTATCACATGGAAATGCAAATAAACATGGCCGAACATGACATGAGAGGTTATGCACACTAAAGTATCAAAAACAGACAATAACCAATTCGTCATTGGCGGGCTTTTCGGTATACGTCCAGGTACAGTTTTGCGATTGTCCGAAGTTTGTTATTGTCTGTTTCGTTGTCAAGAGGCGTGGTCAAAAAACGAGTGTAAGCGCTAGCGACGCGTACTTTCGGGCAGAGAGATGGAACGATGTCCAGGCGAGCCGCGTCTCGATCTCGATCCGAACCCGGTGAGGCTTTTCATTCCGGCGAAAATCCTGCGACGCATAGAGGTCGTGCCCTCGGCGCCTGCGGGCGGTGCCGAATGGCCCTGCCCCTGGGACGTCCTACGATCTACACAATGTAAATATAAATACTCAATAAACCCAACGCCACTCAAATCAGATCAAACTAAATCTCCACCACCAACAAAAAAAAGAACTAAGTCACGCCCAACACTTTAAGCCACGCCCACTGCAAGAGAAGCCCTGTGGAAAAGCACCAAAACGACCAGTCGTTAGTTCCGCATCGATTTAATATATTACATCGCCGAAAAGTCTTAATAAATTCCCAGGAAGGGGGATGAGTTTAAGGGACGGTGGAGAATGATCGGAGAGAGAGAATGAAACATGCGCTCAAAAATGCGGTTCTCCTATTTATCGTGTGGAAATAAAACATTATAACCGACGAAAATGATAGATACGAAACTTGTGATGTGGTTGTTGTTCCGTCGTGTCGACAAGAGGACAAACCTGAGCTGGTTGAGCAAGGAGCGGGATTAACGACGCACAGGCTGGACCCTGGGGTGGGGCGAGGCGCCGCGCTCGGCGGACGCACGCCCAGCCGGTGGAGGTTCTGCCCCGAGGTGGAGGGCGTCGCGCCGCGCTCCAGCTGCACGGTGGGCGTGACCGTCGCCGGCCCGCCCGCCTGCAGCGCCGGATGGCCCTGCTGCGACTGCGGCGGCGTCCGGTTGCTGGATATCTCGCCCGCCTGCTTGAGCACCTGATAGATGAGGTCCACCTCGGACGCCTCTGCGCCTCCCCGCCGAAGCGAATGCAACAAACACAGCAGCGAAATAATTCCAACGAAAAACCACTCCCCAAAAACGCGCCAAAGACGTTAGAGGTTAGGTCGTGTTAGCGGCCATCTTGTTGCCTTGGAGCTAACCTATCGAGTTGGGCGTCGGGTGCGGCGAGCGGCTCGAATCGCGAATCGACAGCTGGCGATTGATCGTCGGCATGCCCGAGTACGTGTCATCGAAATAACCTGGATATTGTTTTTTTTTTGTACGCGCACACGATGCGTTCGAGGAAACGTTTGAAAAATAATTAAACATCTCGAAACGTGGAACGAAAGTCACTCACTCTCTTCCTCGACTGCGGTCGGTTCGATCGCCTTCGTTTCGATCTCGGAGGTGGACTTCTGCCTTCGGAGGAGGCGGGCCTTGGCCGTGCACTTGTTGGCCTTGTCCTGGCAGTCCGCGTGGACGTTCAGCTTGCAAATGCGGCACTTGAGGCCTTGCTTGATGTGACCTGCACAACGAGCAAACACGGTTAAGGCCCGCAGCAGGTGTTTCGGTCACATTGATCACCTCGCAACACCTGCGAGCAAACGTCGCAAGGCGTGATCTTCTTGTAGGTGTACTCTTGGAAGTTGTGTGCGTCCGGATCGCCCTTCAGCAACTCCTTGGTGGCGGCCGAGCCGTTTTTCCTAAACCGACCAATCGCGATCAAGACTGGATTGTGACGAGGCGAACGCCGCGCGACACTAGCCAAACAACACTAGCGCGTGTGCGTGTGTGACAGAGAAGAAAGACGACGTGTCTCGTTAGGTTAGGTTAGGTTAGGTTCGTGGCAAACATCAATCGTGTTTCGGTGGTGTTTAAGAGTGCATCACTAATGCGTTCGTACTAAACACAATGTTCGGCTTGATTGAAGTAGTCCATCAAAAAGTTTGTCTCAGTTTACAACGCCAACGGTGCAAGCAGCGACTGTCTAGCACTGTCGTTTTCAAAGAGATAGAGACAGAAAGATGCAGAATGACGCGCGATAGAACGACACGAAAAGATAACATTGCAAACGTCCACGAATTAGGGGAGAACGAAGGAATAGCCGATAAGAAGAATAAAAGCATATCAATCCAACGCGCAAGAGAGAGATAGGTAGATATGAGTTACAATGAGCATGATGACTCTGACTGTTCAGAACGAGGAGGCAGATATAAAATAACACATGCCAGAAAGTAGTGAGAGATGTGGCGATGCAAATAGCTACGAATGTGGGGAGAATGAAAGAACAACCGATAAGAAGAATAGATGCATGTCAACGCAACCCAAGAGAGAGTGAAATGGGTGGATAAGTTTGACGATGTACGATTCTAGTTGCTTGTTCAGTGTGGAGTTGGCTGTGATAGCTGTTGTTTTGATATAGCAGTCGTTGTTATAAATCGTTTACGAATTGTGAAGCAGTCGTTCCCCCCGACTCGTCGTAGTCGGATCACGTACAAAAGACAAGTTTAAGGTCTTCAATCGATAAACGGGCTTGACAGTTAATGTTCTACACAATAAATATGCCGACTACAACAAATTAGAGAGGAGCGAGGAGAAGAAACGAAGCGGTGTGACAATGAGCGAGAAAAAAAACAGATAGCGATGACTAACAAAAAAAAGACAGATACAGATCGTTAGAAAAAAAGAGAGAGAGAGAAAGAAGCTCGAGCTCGTACTCTCATTCCACCCCGCGGCGTGTTCGGTATTGTTTTTGCTTGCACAAGAGTATCATTGGACAGCGTCCTGGATGCGCATACCTCATCTGTATGATCGTCGATACAGCGTGGTACATTTGGTTTTTTCTTTGAGGTTTGACAGATAGATGGCGACATGTGTGGCGAGTGAACGTAATCGACGTAATAAACAAGACAAACAAGACAAGTCAATGGATTATCGCATACACTGTCGGACGTTATCGGTTAGCACAATCGGTAGATAAGTTTCGTAATGCAGTTCGAAATATGTCGCAATGGAGGGCACGACGCATAAATTCATTACTATCTCTAACCGACAGATGGCGTCACTTACTTGTCGGCCTCCGGCGGCGGCGTCTTGAGACTCTTGAACGCTTTCAGCCACTTGGTCTTCATGCTGCCCTGCGACGCGTTGGACATTTTGCGCTCGCGACCCGCATCGCCGCCCCCGGCCGCGCCCGACGCGTTGTCGAGCTTGTTCGAAAAGAGCTCCTTCTACAAACACAAACGTGTGGCGGCGTTATTTTCGCACGAGATTGCATGGGGATGATAACGCGAGGTTGGCGTCGTTGCCGTCAACGACCGTGCAAATTACAATGCGATCAACTTGGATTTATCGCAAATTCCCGCAAACGGCTGATTTGCAACATTAAGCTATTCGATGGCGGAGGCGCCTAGTCTAACAAAAGCCAATGGAAACTGGTGGATTGACTTTATCCGAGCGTGATTGGCGTGGTTAACAGTGGAAAGCCGGGGAAATCGGAATGGGAAATACAAATCAATACGAGAACGAACGACCAACCGAGCGTTGCACGTTGACGTTCCGAAAATAATCATCGGGTCTATTGGATTAGAGTAAGCCGGGAAAGAGGTGGTGAAAAATTCATCACGCGCACAGATTTCCCGTTATTCATTTACGGATGAAAACCGTAAAAAAAGCAATTGCAAACGGGAGATTTCATTTTCAATCAATAAAAACGTCAAAACGTCAGGAAAAAAGAAGAGAAAGCTGAAATAACTCCGTCCTAGATAGTCGGAAGCTAAATTGGATTGGTTTCCAATCGTCCTAATTCGTTTTAGCCTGCTTCCAGCCCGTTGGCAGGCAAGAAAATTGCTTCTACATTTTCCCCAGTCAAAACAAAAAATCGTGAAGGAGAAACATGTGGGCAATTAGTGTTTTTATGAAGCGAAAAGGGCCTCGAGGGCGAACAAACACGCGAACACGTAACACGAAATTATAGGCACCCCCATAACTCTTCATTATCCTTAATGCGGCAACTCGAGCACTTTATCTTTATTTCTACGCGCGGCAACCAACAATGCACGCCGCGCCGAGAGCATTCCCTGGAGGCTGACGGAGAAAAAAATTTACTACTGATTCTAGCCAACCGGTTCTAGCCGAGTCGAATTGCAGATAATGTCGTGTGGGTTGCGTTCGTTACGATGATGATTCGTGGGCTGCATACCTTCTTTTTGCCAATCACCCGATACATCGTGACCGCAGGCAGAGAACGGTTTGGTTTTTGTTTGGCAAACGCACGAGACGGAAGGCAGGAGTGAAGTTACACGCTCATTTCGTTACTAAACAAGGACACAAGACGAACACGACGACACAAAGCGATAGAGGTAAAGAAGAAGTTCATCGTTCAAGTCAATTTATCGATTACACATTGAATATTGCGTGCGATGTCTTACCAAATGAGTGCGAAGACTCACCCACCCCATTACGAGTTATCCCACACGAACGGATCGAAGTGTAATTCGATTACGACCACCGAAGGATTAACGCGAAATTGATTTTTCTAGATGTGCTCGTTTGTCGCCAAGGTTTGCGAGATTGCTAACAGCGAGTAACAAGCGGTAAACTTTCAATTTTCAACGTCAACAGGCACAACAATATTCACAGACGTGTTCGACAGTTTCGCATCACAGAACGATTTAAAGCACTTCATTCGCTTCCCGTGTCGAGTCGGGCTTGCGGCCCGCAACGAATTCGCGAACGCGCAACGCGGAAACGCTCGCGAGACCCGAGGAGAGCGGAATGCGGGTTAAGCGACTGGCGGCGCGCTTCGGCCTGGGGTAGGTCAAACGTGTTATCGACGTTTGCGCCCCACCCCGTCGCCGCGCGCGGGGCGATGCGCATTGCTCAACAGAAAAAACAAAATCACGCGCCGAGATTCGCGAACGCTTCTCCCTACCGCCTAACGCGTTCGTCACGAGATGGCGTTCGATGTACGGTTCCAGCCAGCGGTTAAAAATAACAAAAATTCTAAATTAATCGATTTATCGGTTAATCGATTAATTTATATTGCAAAAATATTTATTTGTCAATTTAAACAAGATGTAATCGATTGTAATGAAATTTTCGATTAATCGTCATAACCGCACTAATAATCGGTATTCCCATTATTCGATTAATTATAGGGTCGCATGTCAAAAATATACTGATATTTAATTTTTGTTCTAACGATATTTTTGAGCGATATTTTATTTTTCGATATATCGATATAGCGATATTAAATTTGGACTATCGAAACGATATTTTTTTACCAAATTCTAATATAAATATATATGAAACCGAGTTGTAAGTATCATACTGGAACACAAAGAATGTATTCTTGACAATTTCAGATTATATTTATCGATTATATTTATCGATTATATCGATAATGATATTTCTAAAATATATCGATTCGATATATATATCGATACAGTCATGATGTGCTTGTGTCTTGATTGTCATAACAATGCTATCAATTAATCGAACACAAAACATCGATTAATTCGATTAATTTCGTGTCACAAATAATCCAACCATTAAAACAAAAATAATCGATTAATTCGATTAATCGATAAATTTTGGCCATCCTTACTGGCGGAACGTGTGGCGAGCTATGTTTTGCGGATCACGAATGGGCAGCTTTCGGGTAA
>JAODGE020003334.1:0-12491 GCA_027574965.2 Ecitophya simulans
CCCGCCCCCCCCCCCCCCCCCCGAGAGAGAGAGTGAGAGTGACGCACCACTCCTCCAGTGGGAGAGCTGAGGCTCTCCCCCCCCACCTCCCCTCCACACAACTGCTCACCGTTTCCCACAGAGGAAGAAGTGTGCTTTAGCAGCAAAGCAGTCATATAGAGAGAGAGATAGACCGTAATTATAAAATAAAGGTGGCTGAGGTAGAGAATAAACAAGCATAGATACAAAGGAGGGAAAGGATGTAAATCGATGATAGAATGTTGGAAAAACAATCACAGCCATCATCAACAAGAGGAGGGAGGGAAAGCCCACCCAAAAACAGAGTGCAACTGGACCACACGAAAGAGAAGCGGGGAGGAGAGAAGAGGCTCGCGCGATTCACCCCGCCCCCCCTCGCTAGGAAGAGATTGGGGTAAAGCCCCTAGAGCTGAACGGAGATACCACCACGCCGTCCGCAAAAGAGTTGCCACTTCCACGATCCGCATCCTCTCTGATGCGGTCATCTGCAGTCATGGACGACACCTCGGAGAGGGGTGGCGGGCGGTACTTGTGGTACTTGCCCCGGAGATAGCGCGGATTCGAGAGGGACACCGCAGCAGCCCGCGCACCACAGAGCGGAGGGGCCGCGCCGACCCCGCCCTCACGTTTCACATACGTGGTCGTCTGCGTGATGTGGGCGCTGGGGGGCTTGCCGTTGCTGTGACCGAGCGGGGGTATGGGCGGGACATCGGCGCACTGACGCCGCCGTGACTGCTGCTGGCGCCCCTGCTGCGTTGGTGAATGAGCCCCCCGCGGCCTGGCATCGCCAGGCGAGATCACCGTGCTCCGCACTGCAGCGCTCTCCGCGTCCTCGCTGCCGCGGGTCAGTGCAGTCTGACTGCGCATCAGTCTCCTCGGCCCCACCATAGAGAGCGAGGAGGAGGAGGAAGGGGCACTACTACCAAACACCTCCCGGGACGCGGAGCTGTCGCCGCACGACCTGCGCAGATGCCCCTGCAACACACTCCCCCCTGTCTGCACGCGCCGGAATGCGACGGTGGATTCCTCAGTGCCCTTAGAGGGCCGTCCAGCCACCGTCGTCGCTGCTGCGGTTGGTGCCGGCTGTGCGCCATGGCTGGGGATCAGACGTTGCGACGCTGGAGCCCGCTGGCGCCGCCGCCGCCCTCTGTCCGGCCTCGACGCAGACTGGGATGCCTCCTCCACCGCTGCCTTTGATGGGCTCTGCCCACCACTCACCAGCTGAGCGACATTCAGTGGGGTGATGTGGTGCGGTGAGCGGGAGAGGTTCTGCTTCTCCGCCCCGCCGTCCCTGCCCTCGCGCTCCCCGGCAGGTACGCTCGTGACTAGCGGGGGCAGTGATGGGGCGCTCCGGGGTGACAGGCCGCACTTCTGTGGAGAGGAGTTGCGGCTCCCGCGGTGCCCACGCAGCTGGGAGTCGCCGGCGGTGGTGGACATGAGTGTGCTAGCCTTCTCGACGAGCTCGAGGTAGTGCGCCTCCAGGTCAATCGCCCGGCGGACGGATGGGGTTCCCGGCTTGGGTGGCAGTGAGGCGGGTGCCTCGTTGCCACTGCGGGAGCGTGAGAAGGATGTCCCCACCGTGACTGGCCTTCCCTGGGTCAGCATCCCATCGTCACGCAGTGTGGCGTCCATCACCGCCGTCATCTCCTCTGTCTTGGCCTCCGGCAGCTGTGAGAACAGGAGCGCCTGTCTTGCCGCAAGCAGCCCCGGACTCCCGGCGGGCAGGTGGGGCAGCGCTGACTGTATCGCAGTCACGCAGGTCTCGAGTGCCTTGGCAAACTCATCCTGTCGGCCCACCGCCGCCCTCCAGTCGAAGTGGTAGCTCGCAGCAAGAGACTCAGCGGCCATGCAGTTATAGCGCAGGTCCGCGTTGTCGACAAGGAGCGCGAGAGAGGGGTGGTGCTGCTCCAGCAGTAAATCCTGACGCGCGTGGTTGATCCTCCGATCCAAGCCGTCCAGCTTCCTCTGCAGCTCCGCCACATCCTCGCTGTGTGTGCGGCCCTCCGCCTCCATCTGTGCAATGAGGTTGCGGACGCCCGACACGCAGGCAGAGGTGGTATCGGGGCCACCTCTGCTCGCCACGGCCTCTGTACAATCTGTGCCGCGCGCGCCGCCACTGGTGAGCAGGCGAGCAAGCGTCCACTTCTGCTTGCGCAGGCGCACCTCCGCGTCTCGCTGGCGCCCCATCGCGTCCCGCATGCATTGGCAGAGGGACTCCTTCTCCGCAATGACGGCGCTGATGCGCGTCTCTAGGTCGGTATAGGCCGGTGTGAATGCTGGGGTCCACACGGGGCGCTGCTCGGGAAGCAGTGATGTCGCGTTGGATGCCGCCGCGGCCCTTGTCGGTCTGCGCGCATCGCTGGAGCTGGGTGGCCTCTGACACTGTGCAGACACTGCCGGCGCCCCGGCCTCCAGACTAGGGTGGGAGTTGTGAAATGCGACGTTCGCATCAATGCCCGGCAAACTGGCGCCTCGGCTGGGTGGCGTCAGTAGCAAACTACCGTGACCGGGCTGGCTATCAGGGACGTGGGAAGGGATTCGTGATGTCGTCGCGCCGCCACTGCTGAAGCCGCTGCTTTCACTATCTTTGCGGAGACTCCCGCCCATACGCGCGAGCATCGCCCTGGCGGCCGCCAGCTCCATGCGCAGCTCCTCAATCACTTCCTCTTGACTCCTGGACACCTGTGCTGAGCTAACACTGTACACGTTACGCTTCGCGGCGACCTGAATGACCTTCGCGTGAGACGCGAATAGCATTGTGTGGAGTGTCTCCTCGACGTGGAGGATGTTGGGGCTGAGACAGAACAACATCTGTGTGCGGCAATTACCGCCGATGCCGTCGCGCAGAAGACGTGTTAGCTTTGATCCTCTGTAGGGAATGAACACGGGCACGCTGGGGTTCTGCTGCTGCTTTGCCAGGCTCTGCACGACCGCTGCAAGAGCGAGCAGCGAACGGTTGATGTTGCCACCCTCGCGCAGCCGCGCGCCGGTATTACTGGTCGCCGCAGCCCTCTCTGAACCCGCCAGGTCACAGAAGCGTATGCGGGCGACTGTCGCTGAGCCGTTGCCACTACCATCAGTGTTCTGAACTCGTACCTCCACCGTGATAATGGCATGAGAGCGGCTGGACTGCGCGTTGGCGCCAGTAGCTGCGACGAAGCGATGTGCGTGCCCCATCTCGACACTGCGTACGAAGTCCTGCATGGTGTCCGGGTACACGTAGGTGAGGCCACCAATGTGCAAGCCCTCTGGGTTGACGTCTTCACTGCACGCGGACTTCCCAGTCTCTCGCACCTGCAGCGCTGCCCTCCCATTCACCCACTTGACGACCGCAGCTTGGGGGCTGCGTGCCCTTTGCTGCTGCTTGCTCTGCGGGGCGACGAGGAGATCGAATACGCCCTCGTTGTAAATCTCGATGAAGCTGCACTTGATACTAACCTGCTGCCCCACTTCGTCCTCCTCCAGTCGCGCCTTCTCCCTAAAAATGTCCTGCACGGCCTGATAGACGACGCCCGCAGTGCTCGCGTTGCCACCGAACATGGTGTGCGTCTTGCCCGAGCCGGTGGCGCCGTACGCAAGAATAGAACCATTGACACCGCTGAAGACGCCTTGGACAATGTGACGGCACGACTGCTCGTACACCTCCACCTGCGTAGAGTGAGGGTGATGAACTTGATCGACGCGGAACTGGCTGGGGCGTGTGGTAGCGGTAACCCTCTTCGACCTGCTAACTGGGGTCTGCTGGTCTTGACGACTACGAAGCGACCTCCTTGACAGGATGTTGCTGTCACTAATACTGCTGCCGAGAGGCGCGCTATCCGCGCCTCTGCCGGTAACGATCACCATCTGCTTCAGGCACTGGACGCAGCTGCGCGCCAGCGGGTCATCGCGCTCCATCGCTGAGAGCGGCCTCACCCGCACTACAACTCCGACGCTCTGCTGGTCATCACCAGCGGAGGCGGCGCCAGGGGAGCTGGCGAGGTGCCTCTCCACCGCCTCTGTCTGACTATCATTGGAGGCCCCATCCTTAACGATGGCGCAGCCATCGCCACGCAACCGGAAGGGGCCTCTCTTCTCCGTCTCCCTCACGCTGTCGAAGCTGGCGACGCTCACCTCACTGGCGGTGAGCAGCGGGGTAACGGTTGTGCTGAATGGCACCTGGTCAGAGGCAGGCTTTCCACCTAGTGCGGCGCTGCTGTGTTCGGAGTGATTGTGTAGCTTTTTGACCGCCTTGAGTGTCATACACTAACAGCCCAGCAGTACTGACAACAGCTATTTGAATTATAGTAATAAGATACCCCCGTAATCAGAATCTCTCTCTCTTCACATGCACACACACAAGCACGATTGTGCACCCAAGTGGGGGGTAATGCTAAATAAAAAAATTATATATACAACCAGCAAACTTAGTACTGAGAAAAGAAGCTGAATGATGAACAATGAAGCAATAAGATGGAGAAAGAGAGAGCGTGATATGTATATATATGTAGCAGAAAAAAGGGTGAAAGCGTACCTAGGGCTGCTGTGTACAAGCACCGTAGTGCGCGTTGTTCTTCTTTCACTAGATGATGCGATTGTCGCTGATCCAGGCCCCACCCCCTTCCTCCTCTTTCGCTACGATGAAAAGAACGCAAACTTCTCTTCCCTTGTTGCTTACTGTGACGATAGTGCGAGAGAAGATGGGAGAAGATAGAAGAGAAAAACATAGTGTTTCCAAGAGGGCCAAAAGGACAAAAAGGAGAGAGGACGTTCAGCTGTACAGTGAGCAGCGTTGCCACCGGCACGTAAGCAAGGTTGACGAGCCTTGTACGCTGGTAGTGGTGCATCCCACGCTGCAGGAATTGAGCTTAAATAATCACGGTCTAACCTCCACCTTCACCAGTATGAAGGAAACCGTTTTTTTTCGTTTGTGTGTGTGTGTGTGTGTTGCTCTTATTGAGTTGTGGGCTATAGCCTCATATTTTGTCTGTGAACGGAAACGGTATATGCTACAAGAGCTCTTTACAGACCAAAACTGGCAAAAAAAGAAAAAAGAGAATTTGTGTATGACGGAGTGGGTGTAGATTAGGCTCTGTTGTTGATTCTGTCACTCACTACACACTCAGTGTGTCACATGCTTGTATGCGTGTGCCCCCCCCCCCTCCTTCGGGTCCCTTTCTGTTCTGTCTTACTCCTCCTTTTTTTTCGTTGACATCGAGACTCCTCCAATGGGTTTTCTTCTCATTTAAAAAAAAGAAAGTATGTCTCGGAAACGAGAGCAAACCCAAAAACAGGAGAAAGTACGTGAGAGAGTAGGTGTGTGTGTGTAGGAGGTGGGGGTGTGGGAAGATGAAATGGAAAGATGGCGGTGGCACACACGCATACGAACACATATACAAGAGAGTACGAAGGAAAGAGAGTGCAAATGAAAAAAAAAGAGGTGGAAATACTCCCTTTTATGGTTGCTAGCTTCTATGATTGCGTGGTGTGTGTGCGGAGTAGAAAATATATAAACTATATGAATGAAAAGCTAAATGAAAGCACCACTATATAGTAATTCTGAGCTGACACGCCACACACACACACACACAAGAAATAAACGTGTGTGGAGGGAGACAGCGGAAGAGAGGGGAGGGAGAGAGAGAACTATGCCGCTGCAGGGGCCTTCTCATAATACACCCTCAGCAGCCCCTTGGCGTAGCTCAGCAGCTCCTCCACGCTCCCACCGCCGCCCACCTCCTCCTCCTCGACAGCAGCAGCCCCGCTCTCACAACGCCTTCCACCCCGAGCACTCGCAGGCGACGACGCCTCAGCATAGCCCACAAGTGCCTTTTCAATCTGATCCCGCACAACTTTCCATCTGAGCCCGGCAATCTCAGACTTGGTGAGGCCATGGAGGATCTCCTCCAGCGTCGCCTCCACCGCCGCGCGCCGCGTGTTGGACGTGGAGGGATGAGGCACCGCAGCGTCGCGGCTCGCGCTACGGTCACGCTTGCGGGAGGCCCTCGTCGCCGATGAGGCTGCTGGGTCGCTGCGCGGCGTGGTCTGCTCTGTGCAAGAAACGGATTGGCGCGGTGTCGTACGTCCGATGCTGCCAGCAAGGGCAGCTGGAGGACGGAAAGGTGGCTGGGCAGTGATGATCACAGAGGGGTCGAGATACACAGCACTCAGCAGTGCCTCCGGGTTTAGTCGTGCTGTCTTGACAAAAAAGTTTGGCAGGAGAATGGCACCAGGGTAGTGCTTCAGTGAGGCTGTGCTCACCTGACGCTGACCAAGGCATTCCTGCATAACCCGGCTGCCAAGGTCACAGAGGACGCGTGTGGCGTCCCCGTCGCGGTCCAGAACATCATCGGATTGCTTAATGCGACTCAGCAGCTCTGTGAGAAATCCCGCGCACTGAGTGCCGTGGCGGAAGAGCTCGTTGAAGAGTAGGTGCCAGACGCGCTGGAAGCCGATAAAGTGGCATCGCGCCTCCTCGTCAAAGTAAGTGTGGTGCGCCATAAACAAAATCACAAAGGGTACCGCATACTCTAGGTAGCAGTAGAGGGCCTGTGGGGAGGACAGAGAGGTTCCTTCCGCTGCCTGCTTTGCTCGCAAGTGATCGCCGACAGACTGCACAAGCGCCTTGAGGTCCTGATACGAACTTCGACTGTCTTCTGATACAGCGCTGAGCAGCAACAAAGCGGCGTAGCGCATATCACAACCACGCGACATGAGATGCGAGCTGAGCTTCGTCTGCACAGCCGACCGGACTGAGGAGTCCTCCTCTGTGGAGAGCACCACCGCCACCGCAAGCTCCTTGCCAATGTCGGCACTCGGACGCGTCACGATCTTCGCGAGCTGCTTCTCGATGGCCAAGCGGCGCTGGCACCCACCCGCCGATGACATGGGCCATTCGCACGCCAGCTTGAATCCATGAAGCAGCGCATCCAACGCACTCGACACGCGCGCGACCCGACGGTCCGCCGGGTAGCTCATCGCGAGTGCGGCAATGGCCTTGGTGTACGTGTCCGTGACTGCTGCTGCCACTGCCCGAGGGCTGGAGGCGGCGGCTGATGACACGGCTCGAGTATTGGTGACCTCACTGAGAAGTTCATCCGCGGTGACTGAGCGTCTGCTTCCGGCCCCGCCGTCCCCCACCACATTGGTCCCTTCTGCAGTCGCCTCTGTGTCGTCCTGGACGGCGCGGAGAAACAGAGATTCAAGCGAGCGAGCGAGGCTCTCGGACTGCAGCAGTGGTGCACTCACGGCGTCTCGCACAAGCACCCTCACCGCCGTCCCCCACACCAGCGCCAATGGCGAGTGGCTTTCCGCGCCGTCTGTTGTGGTGCAGCTGGTAGTTAAGTTATGGCACAGCGTGTCCGCGAGCTTCGCGAGAACGGCAGTGGTGGCAGTAGAAGCGGCAGAAGCAGCCACGCTGTGCCGATAGGCTGGACTCGCGCACAGTGTGAGCAAGCACTTGGCCGCCTGCTTCACCACTCGGCAGATGCCAGAAGTGATGGAAGCACCATCACTATTGTGGCCGGTGCGACCACTGCTGTTCTCACCCCCTATGGCGCTCACAACAATCTCGCCGGTGCAAATCCTTGTCAGTGTGCCGAGGAGTTCCTCTTCCACCTCTCTGGTGACGGTGCCGGCGCTCGCAGCCCCCACGGGGCCTCCTGCACTGCCATCCAAACTTTGCTGGTGTACCGCCCACGCCCCGATTCCTTCAAAAATAAGAATGCAGCTGCTCACTTTGTTGAGTGGGATGGACTGACTGTTCGCAATGACCCCCTTATGCAAAGTACTGAGAAGCGGTCCCACACAGTATGGCAGGTAGGACGGTGAAGAGACAACGCACAGCACCAGTGCACGCAGGATGCCCTCCTCCTCCTTGTCCTCCTCGACAACGCGGTTGGGTTCCCTCCCCCACAGCTGCCGCTGCGGTTGCGCTTGTTGAGGGCCGCTGGTCTTCGTGTTAGATTGACGACGCGCTGTCACTTGAGTAAGGCGGTCCAGTAGCTCCTTCACGTGGTCCAGTTGCAGTGGCAGTATGATCTGCCGCGAGAGCACATCCCGCACAAAGGCATACGTCTCCTTCGGCAGGCGGCCGCTGAGATCCTCCACAAGTGCGTTGCGGGCGGAGTGCCAATCCGCGTTGTCCGCACTGCAGGCCTGCAGGAAGGCTTTGCTGATCTTATCGTCCCTGGCGCGAAACAGCGAATCCCACTCATCGCGCTCCGCGTGCGTGATGCCCTGCAGGAACAGGAGCAAGCGGTGGATACCTCTGATGGACGCCTGACCCTCGGGAGACTGCGGGTCCACCAGCCGCACCTCTGCCCGCATCTCAAAGAGACGGCGCACAGTGAGACGTAGCTGCGGCTTCTTTCGCGCCAACACCACCAACTGCACAAACTGCGGCCAGCTGAGATCCCCACACAGTCGCACCAGCGCGCCAGCAAACCCCTGCTCATCCCTCAGCTCCTCCTTCTCAAAATCAAAGACGGCCAGGCCTTGACGGGTACCAGCGCCGCTATGCTCGTTGCTGGTGCGGCCTTCAGAGGGCCGGGGGCTGGAGGAATGCGTAGGAACCGGCAGCATGCTCTCCAGAGCGAGCTCCACCACCCGCGCGCCGCCCTCCGCCCGCAGCGAGCCCAGCACAGCGTCGGGGATCCACGCGGGTAGGTGGCGGCAGTACACGCGACACAGGCCCCACACAGCCGCCTCGCGCACGCGTGGGTGCTTGTCAGCCGTGCGCAGACCAAGCGTGCTGGTAAGCGAGGGCTCCTCCGCCGCTGATGAGGGGCCGACAACGAGGCACGCACACAGCGTTTGGACCGCCAGCCGACGCACCGGCACGTTGGGGTCGGTGAGGCGCTGCGTGATGGCCGGGCACAGGGCCCTCCACGCCTCCTCCTGCACAGCTGCCGACCACGTTGCCCTCGCCGCCGCCTGCAGGATCTCGCCCGCGGACTGCACCGCCTCCGCACGCACGGAGGTCTTGACATCTGCGGAACGAGCAAGTAGGGCGGCGAGGGCGACGTGGTACGTGGTGAGGGTGTTCTCGCTGGTGCAGAACATCGCCCCGAGGCCTCGCAGCACGACGAGACGCAGGTCCGCATTCTCATGCTGCAGATAAGGGGTGAGTGTGTGGACCATCTGCACCACCAATCGCACCTGCAGCGCGGCCAGCGCGACGAGGGTTTCGCACAGCCCTGATATCCGTGACAATCCACTAGAGATGCGTCCTCTCGTCGCTGCGGGGTCAGCCTCCGCGCTGGTCATATGCGTCTCGCTTACAGCCTGCTCCATCACCCTCGCGCAATAGGTGCCGAGCGCGGGTTGCAGCAAGTCCATCTGAGCGACAAGTACTCGGGAGGCAATCAGGTACGCCGGGGACGGTGGTGCTGTTGCAGTGCCGGTGGGGGCGCGACCGGCAGCCATCGTTGAGGTGGCGGAAACCTGGTGTTGATGCTGTGTCACCACGGTTGCGAGGAGTGACTCCAGCTGCGCCGTCGAGATGGCGTTGGTGGCGTTCAGAATGTCCAGCAGCAGTACCGCCATCTCTGCTGCGGTCACTGCCGTGGTGGTGGTCGTCGTCGTCAATACATCATCTGAGGTGCGTTTCGATGGCGTGGCCGGCACCGCAGCAGCAGTAGCTGGGGCGTTGGAGTTCTTAATAGCGAAGAAGAAGTGCTGCAGCGCGGTGGCGGTGTCGTTGGGCCTCCGGCAATGCGGCAGCAAATGTACCAGCGCGTGTGATGCGCTTGCGCGCTCAATGATGTGCTGGCAGCGCTGTAATGGGGCACCACGTTGGAGGATTTGCTCAAATGGGCTCGCCAGGCACCTTAGCACGTCGTCGCAACTGGAGAGTGGTATCCCAATGCTGCTGCATCGGGCGGTCGTCGCGCCAGCGCCGTTCGTGTGGAGGCGGATCACATCACAGATGACGCACGCGACAAGCTGCTGGACGTCAGGGATAGTGCTATCAAGGAACCGTGGGGTGAGAAGCTGCTGGACAAAGGCACTGCCCACCACTGTGGACGCAGTGGCAGTGCGCAGTGCACGCATAGAAGTAAACATGAAGGAGAGCAGCTCAGCATCGGAGACGCTGCGCAGCTTCGATGCGGAGAGCGCGTCCCGCTCACTGAATGTCAAGTCCTTTGGGGGCATGGATAGGCCACGACCGGGTAGCGCAAGACAAAACGAACCAACTATGAAGATATCTGCTTCAGGGCGTGTAGAGGGGGATTCTCACGCACGAGTGTACTCCTCCTCACTCTCTATAAGCGACTGGATGTATGCCGTATATATATATATATATATATATTTATGTGTGTGTATGGACTGTATGTATAATTAATGAGAACGATAGCACTATTTTCTCCCTCTATCAACTATCAGATATCTGCGCTAATATTTGTACTCTGTCAGCACGAACTGTATGTGTGATTTTCAGTGATTGCCAAGCGAGAGAACAAAGGTCTCTGCCTCCCCTACGTTCTACAAAAAAAAGGTTTTCTCTTGTCGATTTGGTATTCCAGTAGCGCCTGTGCGCTATCTGGTGTAAAGTAGTAGCTCTGTATATACAGGCTCTCTCTTCCCTCTCCCTCAGTAGCGTATATATACGTACGCACGCACGCACACAAACACACACACGCGCGCCAATGGCGGAGTTTTAGATTTAACAAAAAACAAGAAGAAAACAAGGTTGAGCGGTAGTCGGGCATAATTGTCATAGCGACTGACATCAAATTCGACTGGATGAGGATCAACAGGGAAAACAAGACGTACTACCGCGCCTCCCACGTATCTGGGATAGCACGGATATACATATATATATATATATATATGTGAGTGACTGTGTGTAAAGTAATCGCTTCGAAAGGAGTAAGTGCGCAGCATTTTATAGCAAAGAATAAAGAAATAATAATAAGTAGTAGCAATACTATGGCAGGGTCATTATACTCATACTACTCAAAACAGAAGAAATAACAGAATTGTGTCCCTAATTCAACCGCAGACACAAGCGCAAAGGTCAACAGAAACACACACACAACACATACACATACACATACACATACACATACAGGCACACTGCGTATATATGTTCGCTGGAGAGGTACCAGCAACCGTCTGGAACGGCAATGGTGAAGGACAAGGGGACGGAGAGATCGTGAGAAAACGGTGGTAATCAACGCTCACATTTGCCTATCGCCTCTTTCCATTGCTCATCTCTCTACCTCTCAACCCCTCCCCCCCCCCCTCCTCCTCCTCGTGGGTCGGGGGGGAGGGGGGGGCTTGACATAAAAAAAAATACACACACACAAAAGATAATAGAGAGACGAGTAGAATAGAGCAGTAATAACCCTCACACAGTCTCACTCTCTCTCTCTGTCCTCTTTAGTATAGCCACCTTCTAAATTGAATATATAGAGAGAGCAATATTGTGGCTCTTCACACTCAGCATCCAACACTTTTGCCACCATACGACAGCTGCGTCCCCTCTCTCTATTTCACACACAATTTAATAGACGCCAGAATCACATTTAAAAAAATCACTTAACTTACACGACTACGCTTCGTGTGATGTAAGCTCTCTTTGCTTGCGAATGGACAGTTATTTTAGTAACTCAGTGTTATGATTCTCCAGAAACGGTAGAGTGCCTATCCATACACATCGGCGGTGCATTTCTCATTTAACTACAGTCATTAACAATAATTTTTTTTAAAGAACTTCTTTCATCTTTTTCTTTTTCGTTTCTTCGTGGTGCTGTGTAGCGTTGAACGTGGATCAAGGACCTACGTTTACGTGCTTCATGGAGATATACTGTAACGGTACGGGGTGTAAAAGGAAAAAAATGGCACCTCCCACATTGCTAGTGAAGCAAAAATAATTTTAATAACTCATGCTTCGATAAAAGGAAACTTATTAGAATGACACACGTACATATACACACACACACGCATCCATACACAGGTACATGGATAAAGAGACAAACATCGGTACTGTAAATACGGTGGCAACAAGTTCGCTAGTAAAATTCTCTCGTATATGGATATGAATGCGTTTGTGCGTACTTGTGTACATGATTCACTCCGGGGAGTAACAGCGATCTACAAGGGTGAAGGTTTTTCCCCGCTGTATGAGTGATAATTTTTTTTTGGTATGTATTTATTATGGTTCTTCTTTTTTTGCCTTTTGTTCTTTCTCCATATGTTTCTTCATGAGGAAGGAGGAGTGAACACACAGTGGTGGCCTCTCCTCCCCACCATCACCACCACCTCCACATAGCCCCCGTGAGTGCCTCTCTGCGAGGCGTAAAACTCCGAGAGAGTACTAAGTGCGCAGCCCACCGAATGGGTATGAACAAAGAAGAACCGGGTGAAAAGAGAACTCAAAACTACGCCAAAAAGTAAAAAGAAGTGGAGGCAGAGGGGGAGGGAGGAGGAGGAGGAGGAGGAGGAGGAGGAGGAGGAGGAGGAGGAGGAGGAGAGAAAGCACGCAAATA
>JAODGE020003337.1:0-15237 GCA_027574965.2 Ecitophya simulans
AGATCTTGAGGCGATCAGAGATGACGGAGGGGGTGATCAGCTTGTACTTGGGCACCTCGCTGCGGAGCTTGTCGTAGGTCTCCTTGTCGAACATGACAGCGTTCTGGAGCGCCTCGCGGGAGTGACCCTTGTTCCACTTCTTGGTGGTCTTCTTCCCGCCCTTTGTGGCGGCCTCCATCTTCGCCTTCTTCGTCTGTCCGGCCTTTGGCGGCATTGTGACGGGGGAGTGAAGCTAAAAGGGGGAGGGACAAAGAACTATATGTGTATATATATACGAGAGTAACTGGTACCGCAATGGGAAGAGAGTAATAGTAAAAAAAAGAGGGGGAGAAGGGAGAGAGAGAGACACAGAGGAGAGGACAGGAGAAGGCCGGTGGCAAGATGATATACTGGAGCATCTCTATAAATCACGATTCAGGGCAAATCAGGGGTACACACACATATATATGTATATATATGTACACAAATTACAGAAACCCACACACGATGCTCACAAAGCACAACAAAACAGATATAGGACAGTCATCAAGGATGAGTGTGTGTGGATGTGGAGTAGTATGATGGTCTTGACGCGATGGCTATCGCATATCATCCTCATTCTTCCACACACACACACACACAGACGCGCGGAATGATCACGTTAGCGCTGGTATCCATAAGAGTCTTTATTCCCAAGACCCATGCGCGCTACCCGCACCTTGGCACTGCTCCCAAGCGACTGCGTGAGCTCCTCCTCGGAGAGCTGTGAGGCCCACCCGTAGCGCTTATCCAGAGCGCGGTGCCGGCGCACCTGTGACACGTCCCTCGCCATCCGCAATTCGTACCGTCCGCGCGCCAACGACCGCTTCCACTCCGCGCTTCCCTCAGTGAGGCAGGCGTCCTGGTAGAACCCCTCCTGCACCTTTGCCCGATAGGATTGCGCCCCTCCTCTCCTCCGGTCGACGCAAACGTTTCCGCTATCATCAACATTGCTGCTGCCGTTGTTGTTGTTCCAGTTGGCGGGCATGAGATGGCCCAACGCGCGCTTCACCAACGCGGGGCCCTTCACCATGAAGGTGCAGCCACCACCGTCTCCACACTCATCCCGGTGAGAGGAGGTGAGCAGGCGAATGGACTCTCCCGGCCCGAGCTCCTTGGACTGCACCGCCATGAGTGCGGCCCTCGCTGGGTGGCTGGGGTCATCCAACCGCAGCCCAAACTGTCCGCTCCCCGTGTACACAGGCATATCCTCGAACTCAGGGGCGAGGAGCATGAACTCCAGGTACAGCTGCCGCACTCGCAGGCTGACCCGACGAAAGGCAGTCGCGCGCATATATATATATATATATATATATATCGAAACGAGTGATGAAGAGCCCCCTCCTCTTCCTCCTTCCCGACTTAGTGATGTGTGACTGTACTAGTCGTGATCATGAGAGAAAAATGAACATGAGGAGTGTGCGAGAGGGTGCAGGCGTCTGTGAGTGCGCTGACGCACAAAGAAAGGAGAAAACTAAATAATAAAGTGCACGAGCACAATGATTAGGATCATCTTTCTGTTGGTAACGGTGGAGGGGAGGAGGCAACGAGGAGGGTGGGGCGGGGAGGGGAGGGGGGAGTGGCGTTGTCAAGTGGTGCTGGGATGGAGGTGATGAGGAGTTCTGTGGATGAGTGTGCCTCCTCATCCCCCCCCGTCCTTGACTTCCCTTGGGGTCTGATCGCAGTTGACCTTCGCCAACTACTCGCCACACCCCCCAGGACGCTCAGCAGTTGGCCCCCCCCCTCCCTTAGCACTCATACTGAGGGCTCAGCTTCCTCGTGACAGCATACCGCACCTCCGCAGGTGTGTGCCTCCGCTGTGCCATCGCTGCCGGATCGACAGACGCCTCCGCGGAGGGAAAGAGCAATTGCTCCACCTCACGGAGAAAAGCCTCGTGATGCGACGCCGCCATGATCGCGCTGATACTCTCAGCGATGTTTGCAATGAGCATGTCTCGTGTGTAAGCGGCAGCAGAAGCCCTCTCGACACCTACAACACCATCGTCGCCCGCTTGGCTCTGTCCAAGTGATCCACGTTCATTGGTATCGCGTGGGGCAGCTCTGAAGGCGAACACATCCACGTTGCGTGTGGCAAGTGTGAGGATGGCCTCCTGAATGGTTGTTGCGACGTGACGAGCTACCGCAGTGGCTGACTTTCCTGTTTTCTCCGGTGCTGCAGTACTAACCGTCGCCACGACTGACGTCGCCTCGTAGAGGGCCCGCCATACAGCTGGCGGGATGTCCACGATCACCGCAACATTGCGCACCTGCGTCAGCCGCGTCGCTGCCCCGCCGTCGCGTGAGGTGGCTGCCATGAGGGAGTAGCTGGTGCCGAGGCTGCCCAATTGACACACGTCATCGCCATCCTCCGCCGCCAGTCGCGCGCCAATGCAGTCGAATGAGACGAGTGGGAGCACACAGGCGGTCGTGAAGGTTTTCATGAAGGAATACAAACGCTCCTTCTCGGTGCTTCGTGGTGATGGCACACCGGAGGAAAAGGAGGGGGAGATCAACTGCGCGTGTGGTGCGTGCAGGACAATGAGGCATGTGTGCTGCCCGCCGTCGCCTTGGCGCGTGCTGCCCGGCGCGTTCACGTTGAGTAGAGCGGCCACTCGGACAGGGACACAGAGGGTCCAGCCGCTGCATGTAGGTTCCACCGCTGGGTGATCACGGCGGCGCTTGCAGGTACGGGCGGCGGCGGTAGCCCCTTCACCCGCATCCTCCTGTCCGGCATCATTGGCTGTGCCGTCGTCAGTCAGTTCTGAGAAGATATCTGTGAGCCCCGGCACTGTACTGCAGTGGAGCCCCGCCGTCGCCTCCGCCGCCACGCATACTGCAGGCAGCACTCGCCGGACGGTCACCCACTGATGCGACCCCAACACACCATCCACGCCGCGCTCCCAGTACATCTCGGGCACGTGGGGGAAGAGTTGCACATGAAGCGAGAGGAGCGGCCACCGCGCTGGTACCGAGACCGAGCCCTCGTCGCGGCTATCCGTCGGTGTGGAGAGCAGCGCTGAGGCGACGCTAAGCGCTCGCTGCAGCCTGGCGCACCAACGTGCTGTGACGTGGCGTGGGTGTGCACGTATGATGTGTCGTGCGACCAGCGCTGCGTCAGCCGCTGCGGGCGCCCCACCGGATGAGCACTCGTTGCGGTATAACTCCGCGCATATCACAATCTGATCAGGGCACTGGGGACATTGCACTCGCGGCAAGCAGTGACCTGCGGCAGCGCTATCGTCGCCGCCACTGAGGTGATCATTGTCGTTGGTCTGAAGGCACAGCCGGACGCTGTCCACGCCAGGGCTCTGCAGTAGTAATGGAATGAAGGAGTCTGTGAAGTGGTCGAGGGAGTGTGCCGCCTTCATGCACGGCAATGAAGAGATGGTCTTGACCGCTGTGATATACGTGTGTGTGTGTGTATGTGTGCATGTGTGAGAAAGAGAATGTGGCGATGGGAGGTAAAAGAATAGCATCACATAAAATACATAAATAAGCATGCATACGCACAAACACACAGACATACGCTGAAACAGACAAATCAAGGAGCGAGAGTGCTTTCTAGGGTGGCAGCCCGACATGGACCGAGAGCCCCGCCTCAGAGCACATATTGCACGCGCACGTGTTCTTTCATGCAGAGCACACTCGATGCTAAATCGTAGAGTTACAAACAACAACAGCAGGCAAAAAGGAATGGTGTTCACAGACTGCTGTAGAAGTACTTCAATAGAATAAATCCATGAGTGTCTCTTTGTGTGTATGTGTGTGTTTGGGTTGGCGGACAGAGCTTGCATGAGACACACACATACGAAGGCATATCCATAACATATATATATATATATATATGTATTTACATGTACGTGTAGTAATAAAAAATAATCAGGCCCCCCTCCAGGGAATACCTCGTATTTACATATCCAGCGTACTTATTAAAAGAGTGAAGGAGGTAATTGCGCACGATGCCAGTTCTCTTCTCTCTCTCGCTTTTTCTCTCTTCAACTCCTGTGGGTCAAGACACGCACAAAGTCCTCCGTAGTTCCCTCCAGCCTCTCATGCATCGGCATCATGGCGCTGTCGTAGTCGCCGTGGATCTCTCGCAATTTTTCAGCCTTCTCCGCCTCCAGCGTCGACACCGCCTTCAGTGCGTCCGCTGAGTCCGCTGCTAGCCTGTGGAGGCGGTGGCGCAGATCGATGATCATCTGCTGTCCCACCGACCCAGCCTGGGTGACCTGCTGCAGGTTCCGCTTCGTCAGGGCGTACTGGCGTAACAAGTCTCTCTCCACGTCCTTGTCGTTCACAAGGACAGTGCCGCTGTACCCCTCCTCTGCCTCCCCCACCGCCGCCGCCTCTTCCGTGCGAGCAGATGCCACCACGGCATCGTCATTTGCAGCGCCATCGCTGGGGCTGTGATCCTCCTCCCCGTCTTCCTCTCGCTGGGCCCCAAAGGCCAACCGGTGCTGTAGCGCCAACGCCCGCTTCGTCTGTGCCGCTGACGTGTCCCTGAGCAGCACCGGCGCAGTGATGAGCTTCACCCGGTAGTAGTCCCGCACCGCATGCAACCACTGACCCAAGCAGCCAATGGGGGTGCTAGAGGTGTAGAGAGATTCCACACTGTGCGCAGGGTTCTCGCAGAAGGCCTCGAGATCCTCCATGAGCGCTGGCTCCAGCAGATCTGTCGAGTTGAGCATCCCCTCACTGCGGGTGACGAAGAAGCCGGTGAAGTAGTTGTAGCTCACCACCACCCGCGCCGCCCTCCACGAGCAGTCCTCCTCGCTACGCAGCCTCATCGCCAGCTGAAGTGTTTCGATGGCCTCGTCGGGTGGGCTCTGGTAATTACTCACCATCTGCAGCGTCTCTGCAGGGCATTCGTTGATAGCCTCGTAGCTGCTCAGCAGCTTCTGACGTGCCTTCTTCATGAGCTCCGTCGCCGCCGGGAGCATGTCACGCCCCTCCATAAACACGCCAGTTTGCGAGCGCTTCTCCTGCTCAGTCGTCTTGCGCTCTATCCAATCGATCAAGGCTAGGATGTACTCACGCTTCACCTCCACAGCGTAGGTGATGGCAAGGTGCGGGAGCACTCTGGGCTCGTAATGTCTATCCAGTCGGCTAACGTTCGCGGTGTACTCTGTGTGCAGGTAACCGAGCTGTGCTACCTTGTCCTCCATGTCCTCCTCCAACTTGCGCAACTCCGCTTCGGCCGCCGCCAGATCTGCTCGCATGCGTGTGGGGTCGCACTCACCGCCTTGAGAAGTCACCTCGGCCATGCTGTGCGCGTTACCCCCCCTGCCTGCTTGAGAAAAGGAGAATACGGTCTGTGGTGCTGTGTGAGAGAGGGGGGAGGCGTGAGGACTGACTGTCAGTTGATAGCAATCTGTGGCTCAACTGTTCGACACACTCGCTTGACGGACGAGCAAACATCAACAATCAACAGCAGCAAAGAAAACCAATCACAATGAGAAGAAAGCGGAGAAATCGGTCAAACTGAATAATCGCCAGTGTGTGTGTGTGTTTGTGTATGCGCGTACATACACTCTTCGACTTTCACATGTAGAAAGCAGATACAAACAACTTCCCCCCTCCTTCCAGAATACAGATTAAATAAATGATCAAGTTGCTCACCGACACATGACAGCACCTTCATTGTTACTGCGGTTATGAACGACGGACCTAACGCGCCCCTACCCCGCCCGCTCTTCCTCCCTCCCTCTCACCATCAACCACTGCCAGCACTTACACACACAGCAACCGCCACCACAGTTCATTGAGGAGACAACATGAAAATGCACACTCCCCTCCTCCTCCCCACCTTTACTCACTTCCACTGCCTTTCTACCGCCGCAGATAGTTCGACCACCGTGTGCGTGAGAACTCCTTCCAGTTCATATCTAGCTGCTCATAAACATCACCAGAGACCTGCGGGGGCCAGTTGATCTCCTCCTCTAATCGTGCAAACGTGTCCAGAGGAAAGTACCCAGCTGCGTTCTGCGGGTTCTGCTTGACGCCGGAAGGCCGCTCTAGGTTATGGAGGCGCAGCATGATGTGCACGTCGGCGTGCTCGCGCATCATTTTCTCAACCTGGCTCAACGCCTCCTCACCCATGTCTAGCTGCAGGGTAATGTAGCGGGCATAGGCGGTGATGGAGTTGTCAGCGTCGCGGAAGCGGCTGTATGGCCTCATGATGCCCTCATTACTGAGCTTGCGAATCAAGCCTCCAGCACTGTACACCGACACCGCAATCTCTCGGAGTGCCTGCGAGGTGTGGACGCGCGGCCTGGGCTTCATGACCAGCACGAAGGAGTAGAACACCATTGCGACACTAATAGCCAAAGTACATACACACACAACACAAAACAAATCAATACGTAGAAGGGCGACTCAACGAGGCCTCAATATAGAATTCCAGCCCGAGCACTTCTCTCCTGAGTACACACCACTCTGAGAGTATGTATATAGATATATATGTTGCCCACAGTACTGGTACTAAGGTCGTACCACCAGCCGCACCGCCACCTAAAGAAATTAGGTTTCTGACCATTAAGGTAGAAGAGATAAAGCAAAGTTGAAATCGAGAGCAGAGAGAGAGAGAGAGGGTGGGATACATGCGTAATGTGACAATGATCTGCATTGTGGCGGTGCACTTTCCCCTTTAAGGTTTTGCTGTCGATTCTACAACCCTCACATTACAAAGGACCTCGAAAGAGGTAAATTTCGGCGTGCGTGTGTGCATGTGCGTTTCTGCGGAAAACAACATTATCAGCAGGATTAACAATTACGATACGAAGAGAAACAAACACCAGCACCACAAAAGTAAATAAGAAAATGGACGACAATTACTAACTTATATGTCCCCGTCAAACGTACGTGTACTGCTCAAGAAGTAGTTAAGTACCACTGCGCTCGCTGTCTCCAAGGCGTACCGGTGAGATTCTTTGACGAATCCCTGATACCCCGCTGCGTCCATGAATTCCTCCTTTTGCTCCCACCTTACGAACACCGAGGGCGACTTCTCTGAAGGTTGTTGAGCGAAGGCGTGGGGGCCTGCAGTTCCCATCTTCGCTACCTCAGCCGCGTCCGGGGCGGTGGTGAGGAGCGATTCCATCATGTCCCGGGCCATGGATGGGCTCAGCGGTACGCCAGGCTCCCCTGCGCAGGCACCGGCAGACACCCCAGCACTCACCCCGCACCTGTCCACGCCCGGTGGTGGCGACGGCACATCGTCCGCTTCCGCTTCCTTTCCTTGTCGCTCCTTCCCCTTCTGCCAACTCGCTATCCAGCCGGCTTTCGTCAGCAGCCGCGGCTGCGTGGGGGTGCGATAGGTGACCTTCCTGAGCGGATACATGTTGTACCTCGCCGCGCCCCTCACTATCGTCACCGGCACGTGTGGGTGCTGCCGCTCCATCATTGTCAGCAGCCCAACGCCCTCGTGGGCCTGCACGCAGGTGAGGTTATCCGATGGATAGAGACCTTCCAGGAGTGTGTGCGCCTGCGTGCGGCACGCCGTATCCTGGCGCGGGCCGTACAGCACCTGACCCATGCTCGACTCCGCGCAGTTCAGCAAGGAGGGGGCCGTTGGGGCCTCGCGAAGGTACTCGAACCAATCAGAGTCCACCTCGCCACCAGCGCCGTCGCTGACGCGCACCTGGCCATACTCCGGCAGTGCTTCGTTCGCCTTCCAGAAGGTTCGCATGCCCATTAGCACCGCTTCCGGGACGGGTGGAAGTGACTTGCCGTACATGGAGCCCTTCATCGTCTCCGCCATCGCGACGATGGAGTGGCGAATGTTGCAGAGCCCCGACAGGGACGTGAGATTGTGTAGGCGGCACTGCGGCTGCCCGCAGAGCGACGGACGGTGCGTGTCCTCCAGACATATCCCGCACTCCTGCAGGTGCGCGGCGTAGGTGACGCAGACAGAGCCAAGCGACACCTTCTTGCCGCGTAGCTTCCAACCACGTTGACACATCGGATTAGTCGCAGCATCCTCGGACTCCGCGGTGACTCCGTCACCGGCGCCACCCTGTGTGGGGAGCGTCCAGCCCCCGCCTCCCTCCATCGGCGACACCGCCGCGGCGCCGATGAACGTGACGGACTGCACCACGAAGCCACTGAGCTGCATGATCGCCGCCGCGCAGCGACCCGCGTCGGTCACCGCGGTGCCAGAGACCACCGCCAGCACCGGTGTCTTTGTATTCTTCGTGCCGCTGCGAATGGTCGTCGTAAGGGAGCTACGGGTGGGGCGCTCGAGGAAGCCGAAGCGTGCCTCAACGCAGCCGTCCACCTCAATAGGTGCACTGTACCGCATCGCCGCGTGCACGTACAGCAGCTCGTGTGTGCCGTAATAGGTCCCGTTGTCTGCGGCCATGATGACGTGCATCGGCACAAATTTCCGCGGCTCCTCCACGCCCTCCGCGGGGATGGAGTTGGGCTGCGGTGTGAAGAGCGCGTGCTCGGTGTCCACGAGGGCCTTCCCGTGGCGGGAGATGACAAAATCAACGATACTCTCCGCCTCTTCATCCCCCTCCTTGAAGGCCAGACCATAGTGGGCTAATGCACGAGATTGATTGCCACGCTCGCGCAGAGCACTGGCCGCAAGCAGCATCCTCTCCACCTCCTTCCGACCCTCAATTAACAAGGAGGTCGTGTCGCTGGAGTTGAACATGTACACGCCCGGCATTGGCGGGGGATGCTTCACCTCATCGATGTTGAAGAAGCTCAGAAGTACATACAACAGGACAAAAATGGCCAGGCCAACCGCAGAGTACGCCATCGTTTGCTACTTCCTCCAAATGTATGTGTGTGTGTGTCTGGACGGAATAACAGCAGGAGGAGATAACCAATCCCCAGTATGTCCAGAGAAGGGTCCAGGGATCGTGACGATGGCGGAGACTGAGAGAGAGAAACAAGCCAATGTGAGACCGGCCATGACACCGCAGTCTCGCTGTTTACTGTTCGCGGAGAACGAAAAAGTATTATTCCAGTATGTGACCAGACCAAGAGGATCGTTGGAAACACCACGCACATCACCCCATTTTCATCCTTCGCTCGCCCCCTTCTTCACCCCCCCTCCCCCTCAAATATTAACTATTTAGTGTACGTTCGTAGACGAGGAGAGAGAGGGGGAGAGCACACATACACACACACACAAACCTCTTAGAACTGGCGGCCACCAAAGAAGTAATTACTAAGCACAAACGTGATTGTTCTCACTGAGTAGTGAAAAGAAGGCATGACGAAGGCATCGTGGTCGGCCGCACTCACGTAGTTGACATTCTGCGCCCACACGTAGCCGGCCACTGTGCCGTCTTCCCCAAGCCCGCGAGCCAGCGCATCTGCCGCCTGAGGCCCTGCTGTCACACCATCATTGGAGCGCAAAAACAACTTTTGCTGAGGATACATGTCGTAGTTTGAGGCCCCGCGGATGATGGCGATTGGAATCTGCGGGTGCTTCTGCATACTCTGCAAGAAGCCGAACGATTCCATCGCCTGCACACAAACTACATTGTCAGCAGTGTAGGTGTGCCCCAAGCGCCGCCCTGGCCCGTCCATGCCACTGTTCAGCACCTCCGCGGTTCGTTCTCGGCACAAGTAGTCCAGCTCAGCGCCGGAGTTGATGTTATTGATCGTGGCCTCCACACAGGGCACGAATTGTGGGCCTGGCAGATGGTCAAGCGGCCTGTCCATGGCCTCATTCGACGCCCAGAAGGCACGGAGGCCATCTATCACGGCCGCCGGTGGGGCCGGAAAGGACTTTCCAGAAGAGGCAGCCTCGATGCGTCTGGCGAGTGTGTCGTCCATCACGAAATGATCCACGCCTGGCAGCCCGCGACCGGGGACACTGCTCGAGCAGTGGGGGCGGCTGCACTGACTGTCAGAGATGTGATCGTCGCACACACCAGAGGTGAGCAGGAAGGCACCAGAGGTCACACACACACTGCCAATCTCCAACACACTGTCCGCCCGACATGGCGAGCACCCATCCGCGTCCAGTTGTTCGCCAGTGGCCACCACCTCGTAGTTCACTGGAGCTGACAACACTGGTGCTGCCTTGGATGCCGCACTTGCACTCCGCTCCATCAACCGGCGATAATCGACCGAGCTCAGTAATGGAGCCCGTGGGCTGTCCGCGTCGTCGCGGATGATTTCATCCCACTCCACACCGGCGCTGATCGCCGCCTCCTCGAGCTTTGCGTGATGGAATGTGGTATTCGTCGGGTTCCACCCTCCAAGGAAGGGGGAGAAACCCGATGTACCAAGGAAGACGATGCTGTCATACACCCACCCCCGCTGCTCGCGCAGCTGCAGGACGCTGTCCGTGCAGAGGGCCGCGGCTACATAGCCAATGCCAGTGGTGACGACAAGACTCCGCAGGAGGGAGCCGTCGGCGCGGGCGATGTGGCCATGGTAGGCACTGAAGCACTGCCCCAGCTTGATTTCCTCTGGGGCATTCATTGCGGTGTAGAGGAAGCCGAGCTCGTGTGCTCCTGATATGGCCCCGATGTCAGCGCACATGAACACTGCCACACTCCTACCATCGTCGTAGTGAGGATGGCCCCCAGCGTCGTCATCGTCATCGTCACCGCCGCGATCACGAGGGGGAGCGCTCTCAACGTCTACAACTACCGATGCGGTGACACCACTGATCAGTGCAAGTGCTAGCAGGACGGTAAAAGCAAGCAGGCAACGCGGGGTCATCTCTTATATATATATATATATCTTCCTTGTGAGCGAAATCTATCGGTAAAATACCTTTGTACTTAGTACGCTTATAGGACCAACAGAACACACGAGTGCAAAGGAGGGGGAAAATAACAGTTATACAAAAGTGGAGCGGCACCACAGGTGCGACTTTTAATCTCACTCTCCTTGTCGCATGTAGATAGGGAGCAACAGGTATTTTGAAATAGCATCCAGTACGCTTCCCACCACACTGACCGCAACCCCATTTCCTCCCAAGTTACCTCCGGTGGTTCCGGAGCCGGGAGAGGGTGGGAGAGCATCCATCCCTTTCCCCCAAGGCGCATGAGAGAGAGCAAGAAGGCACACCTGTGTGTGTGTATGTGTGTTGAAGCACCGCACCCCATAACTCCCTCTCTCTTCTGCCCCATTCTCACCTCATAAATCCTGCTCCTTCTTGTGCCACGTTTTCTCCGACACAGCGCCGTTGTCGCCCCTCCCCCCCTCCCCCCCTCGCACTCGCTCCGTTTGCTTTGTCAGTCGTTGCTCATGAGCACCTGAAGCTTGCTCGGCGCCATGTCAGCGATTGATTCCACCTCCTCGGTGCCAAGAGCAACACCTGTGGCGCACAATCTTTCCACTTCCGCGTGCAGTTGGCTGTACACCTCGCAGAGGTGTAGTGTGGCGGCGCGCTGCTGCCAGACGCGCTCGACAGGGTCTGCCAGCGAGGAGACTACAGGGAGCGGTGGGATCCGCCCGGATGCCGCGCAGAGGTTGTAGAAGTTGTGCAGCTGAGGAAGCACCGCACGCACTCGCTGCTCCGCCTGCTCCGCGTTTGCGGGCCCGCTGTTGAAGGCACTGAAATAATGCCGCGTAGTCGCCTCCGCCACACAGTGCGCAATCGCCGTGCGCAGCCCCGACAGCCTCTCGGTTGCCATATCACACGTCGGCAGCGGGCTGAGCCGCTGGGGCCGCGAGTCCGCCGCCCCAACACCACCTGTGTCATGCGCAATCAGCTCCGTCACAAATTCCTCCCTGTCGCGCAGCACCTGCAGAAGGGCATAGGTGGTGTTGTGTTCCATCACACGCAGTGATGGGTCATCCAGGCCATTGCTCAGCGTCACCTGCTTCGCTAGTTGTGCCGGCGCAGCCCACAATGCGCGTATGAGCGCCGTGCCAAAGGAATCGGACGACCATGACGCCTCTCCAGCGTCCGCCTCAGGCCCTTTGCCATCTCCAGCCTCCTGCTCCTGTCGCTGTTTGCGGTTCTCAGCCAAAGCTGTGAGAGCGGCCAGCTGTCGCTCACCATCCGCTAGCACAGTGGTGAGCACCTGCAGACACTCCTCCATCTCTGGTGAGGGCGGGAGAACAAGATGCTGAAGGGCACGCATCAGCTCCCCCGCGCTTGCCCGCAGCTCCGTGTCTGCGTTGCCGCTGTAGAAGGTGACGGGGTCGCTGATGGACATGGAGGTGCTGCTGGTGAGCTCCGCGGCAGGAGAGCTGCCCTCCTCTGATCCCCCACCTGCTGCCACGGCGCCGCCATGCGTCAGGAGGAAGTTCATGACGAAGCACCTCGCCGGGGGCTGGGCGGGACCATCCGTGTCGCGAGTGGTAGTGGTGGGAGCCGCGTCACCGCTCGCGAACTCCATCGAGAAGGCGGAGGAGAGGCGGCGCAACACTGCCAGTCGGGACACCACCCCAGCGGGGCTGTCAAATAATCTGCTGGAGAGTAGGGCAACGTACTGGTGAAACACCTTCAGCAGCTCCACGGCGGCGGTGTCGGTGACCAGCACGGTGAGCTGCGAGGTAGGGCCGAGCAGAGGGGCGAAGGTGGCTGAGCCGTAATAGCGGAACAGCTGCAGGAGAGTGAAGGTGGTGAGTGTGCCGTGCAGGGTGCCCTGCATGGATTTGGACACCAGCGCCTGCTGCTGCGTCCTCGTCGTCACGGCGCTGTATCGCTCAATCGCGGAGAGTCCCCTTCCCCCTCCCCCAGCGCTGGTGGGAGCCCCAGCAGCCCCGAGGTGCATGGGACGCCCGGTCGCGGCGGAGATAAGGCGTGTGAGGCCGCCAGTGAGGCCGCGCGGACCTTTGCCAGAGTTGGCTCCATCTTGTGTCTCCGCCGCCCCCAAGGCTGCGGTGATGCGTACAAAACGCTCCAGCACGGTGGTGAGTGCGGACTGAACATGCTTGCACACCCCACCAAATGTGTAATTCAGAAGAGAGGCCTTCGTCGTCGTCGATGTGGGGGCAACTTGTGCGGTCCCTGTTAGACTCGCTAAAGTGCTGGGAGTGTGGGCGTCACCGCCCGCCGTCTGTGCATGACCCAGGAAGAAGTGCTCCAAAAAGTCGTCCTCTTCGACGATCGTTTGGTGAAGCCACGCAAAGAGGGCGCTGAAGAACAGCACAGGGTTGTTCAACTCCGCCTCCAGCGGCCTCGTGCTACTCCTCCCCCCATTGGCCTCCTCGCCGTCGCTGGGCCCGCGAGCGGCGCTGCTCGCGCTCGCACCACCACCACCACCAACGCTGGCGTGATACGTACCAGAGGCGGTGGTGGCGGATCCCGTCGTCAGGAGATGAAAGTACCGACGCAGCACCGACGCCCTGCGCAGCCGCGCCACCTCCTCCACGACCTTCTCCCACTGCGGTTGATTCTCCTCCCATAGCACCTGCACACAGCGCAGGTAGAAGGGCGATACTCTCGGCACATCAGCGGTCATGCCAGCCATCATGGTGTCGTAGCAACGACCGTCCGCCGTCGTCGATGTGGCGGTGATGAGGGAGAGGAGGTAGCGTGCAATCCGCTCAGTTGCCTTCATGATGGCGCTGTAGGTGGACTCCATCACCGCCCCAGCGCTCTGCTGGAACTCTCTGGAGAGCAAGAGGGTGCGACTGCGATGGTGCACCTCCCTCGCTCGTTCAAGGACGCTCAAGTAGTGATCGTCCACGTGTGCCTCCTCCAGCACCCGCTGCTCCTCCGCCCCAAAGTTGAGCTTTTCCTTGAACCCTCGGATCTCGCGATTCCGCTGCTCGATCAGGTGTATCTCACTCTGCAGGGTACCCACATGGCGCATGAACTCCTCCGCCTCTGTGGCGTGCTCGCCGAGCGAGCGTGTGAGTACGGAACAACGACCCTCCAGCTGCTGCACGCAGGCGGCAACCTCGTTGAAGGTGTCATACACGGCCGCGAACTCCTTGAGGAAGCCCTTGTGCATCTCAATGGCGCGACTGTCGAGCGCGCCGCAGAGGGCGTCAGCCGAGGCCCCGGCAGCCGCTGTAGTCACCCCCACAACCCCTGACGGTAATGACGATGTCTTGGTCGTTGGGGACGGGGAGTTTCTCCCAGCCGCTGCGACAGCAGTCGCCCGCCCGGGTCCGCCCAATTGTTGGCTCTGCTGTTTCGGCGTGGACTCCGTATTGCCCACGACGGCACGCCCCTCGTCCTCCGCTGCACGGGAGCGCGAGCGCTGATCCTCTGACGGAAAGAACTCTGGAACCACCTCGGATGCGTACAGGACCACCTCCTTGAATTGTTCGTTCACTATGATGTCCAGCAGCCGCCCCACTTTATGGCGCGTCAACACGTTCCGGCTGGGTATCGAGGAGCTCGACTGCGGCCCTGCGGATGAGGAGAGCGGTGCACTCGGTGCACTCACGCTCGCCGGCGGCTTCTGTGATCCCGGCAGCGCTGCAGAGGCAGAGACGGGTTTCTCATGCTGTGCTGGCAGACTGGCGGTGAGGTGAGACATGATGGTTGGTGCGCCCCCCGGTGCTCTCACTGGCAAGGCGTCCTTCTCTCTCTCCGCTAACTCCTTCACTGGATGGGCTGTATATATATATATATGGGTGAGGAATCACAACTTCACGTAGATACTAATAGCCTGTACTACTGTGCTGGCGTGTACGCATAAAATGTGTGCGTGTTCACGGGCAACGAGAGGCAGACAGAGAGATGAGGTGAGATGAGGGGGGGGGGGGAATCAATATCATCATGAGGTGATGTGCGCGGCTGCTACGTTGCTGGGGGCAAGTGCTTGTGGCAAAGAACAGCGAGCCAGAGCGGTACCTGGAGACGCACAATAAGAAAGGCCGCCAAATGAGAAGAGATGGAATGGGGGGGGGGGTGCAGGTGCGGGTGCGGGCGAGAATGTTATAACATATCGCTGTATAGATTGTCCAGAAAGCAAACATCAGGGCTCATACGTTGCCCCCCTCCCCACTCGACAAACAGACGCACACAGAGATGTGCTCAAGAAGCGAGGAGAGCAGTAGCGGAGGAATCAGAAAAAACACTTGGCCACCAAAGGGCATGTCTATCTTCCGCAAGCAACGAAAATAATTTTTATATGCATATATATTCGTAGTTAATGCTTAACCTCGCCGGCTGCCACATTCATCGTGATCGATATTTCCACTCAAAGTGTGAAAATCACAAAAATTACTTATATATAGATGAGAAGACCGGCGGAGCTCTGGCAATGAGAGAGAGGCAGAGGAGGCGGGGGGGGGGGGGCAAACAAACATAACTACAGGGGCAAAGTTACTAAAAAA
>JAODGE020003339.1:0-10298 GCA_027574965.2 Ecitophya simulans
TAAGCGCGTTCGTGTGCGAACCATTGAAGGTTACAGTGCGGCACATCTCACGTTAAAGCTCTGCGGAAATATAGTGAGAGATTTTTGGTTATTAGAGATAGTATCACTACGATGATATTTGTTTGTAGAGTTGCGCGTCAGGTTTGATTATATTGGTTACGCGTTAGATTTGATTATGTTAGTTGCGCGTTGTCCTAATTATACCTAACTGATTGTAAGATATTTCTGATTGGTTTGTGTTGCGTCAGGCGCGTTTGTGTGGAAAATTTAGTGGAAAATTTTTGGTTGTTCGAGATAGTATTGCTAAAGTAGTGTTTGTTTGCGGAGTTGCGCATCAGTGTTAATTATCTTTAGGATTGTTCATTATAATTATTTATTATGTTTCATTTTTTCTATTTTTTTATTATTTTCTTTTTGATAAAATAGCTATATGACCAGAATGTGGAACTGTGTGGAAACTGTGTGGAATTGTGGTGCAAGACCCACTAAAAACATCCTATTTGATAAAGATGCAGCTGCATACAGTATCAAGACGCGTTCCAACAGGTCTTAGAGAGGCCGCCGTACTCACATCGCCAACTTAAGGCATTCGCAGTAACCGGCATAAAGACGTGAAGAACAAGACAGATAACATTAAACCTATAAATACTCAACACATATAGCCGATACAAAAAATAAATACTATATAATAAATTTTTAGACTAAATATTATAAAGCTTTATTCAAAGATAAACTATATAAAAATAAATAACACTTATAAAATTACAACTATACACAAATACGCTCAAAACGTAAGACCGGCAACTAACCGCCAGTTAATCGCTAAACCGCTTCTGTTCGTAATGCCAGAGCACTGGAACAGATGCGGCACGGACAGCGGCATGTCGCACTGGGTACAAACGGGTCTCTGGGTCCGCAGCAAAAAGACTGCGTCGCTCGGGCGCACAGGCTAATTGCAACAGTTGTGATAGAAATTCTTTTCTGGAAAACTATTTAAGATAAAGACTTCAAATTTTCAGCATGTCATCTTGAATAACTTTGTAATCTGCTTATGACAAAATTTAAATGTTTTGCAATTATTTTCACCCCTTAAAAACACCCTTAACTTTGCTTTTATTCTAGTACGTTGTAATTATATAATTTAATATATTATAACGGTACAATTATAAGAAGCCGCTTTTTATATATAATATTAATTCATTTTTATTAAAAATTCCAAATTGTACGCTCAACATGCAAAATAACCTAAATAATAACAAGAAATTTCTAATAATAAATAATAATAAAATTCACAATAATAATAATATCTAATAATAATAAAAAATTTGAAGCCTTTTAAAAACATTTACTTGGTTAAAAATTGAAGGCGAGCACAAGATTTATTAACAACCTAAACGTATTTTTAAAATTCTTTTAAAATTTTCAACATAATTTTAATAAAAATAAAGTTAAGTATATATGCAATTAAATAATCAAAATATTAAGAATAAACTAAAAACAAAATGACATTGTTAAATTAAAATATGTGGCTAATACAGAATCTTGAAATAGGACAATTTTTAAAACGTAATTTTTATTATATATTTGCTGACATTTATAAGTTGAAATAATGTTTTTGCTCTTTGGTATTTCGATCTATCTGAGACAACTATTCAATGCTTTGGGCCAATTAATTTTATTTTCTATTATTTGAAAAACATAAATTATTGCATTGTTCACCAAGTCCTCATCGTATTCCCTGCAAAAATTTTGCGGTATTCCCTGAAACTCTTATGTATCCTGGACACCAGAGCAGAGAATTGCGGCAACCAGACTCGCGAGCGCCCTTTACGCTCAACTGTAAAACGCAAGTGATGATTACCGTTTGTGTACGGCCCCCGTAGCGGGCAAACAAAGAAGCTTGCCAGGTCACTAGCATTTCAGCTGAGAAAACTGAACAACAAAACGTCCATGTATGCGACTCCGTACCAATCGTGAAAGCAGTATCAACTTTGTTTGCAGACTTTAACCTATTGGCCCGAATAGTTACAATGCAGATGCTCGTAGAATAAAATTTTGAGTCTGAAAGGAGCTGTTTCCGCCTTCACATAGCGGTTGACAGACATCCACAGATATACCGGGCATCCACCAATCGAACACACTATGTCATGTTAGCCTCTAGAAGCACCGTCACCAGTTTTTTGAAGACGATGCCAGCACGGCGTGTAACCGTGGGACGCTCACTGAACGCCGAGGCGTTCGGATGCACCGGGAGAGCCCACATTTTTTAGAGGCATGAGGTTTGCCTCACAAAAAAATAGACAACGTCGGACTAGTACGGAAAGCTCCGATGGCCAGACGAACGCCGTAAAAGGTGAACTTGGTCCTACAACCTCAGAGTTGTCCGCCGAACCGATACAAAAACCAAGCTTCCATACTCAAGACGCTTCTAGCACCCTTACTAACCCCAGAGAATCACCGAAGAACGTTCGGCCCCTGGTGGCATTTGCAAACAACATCCGACGTAGATTTTCCTACGTTAACGAGAGTCCACAGACACTCCCAGAAGCCTTGCGCTTTCAACTACCCGTATATTTATACTGCCTATGGTTAATGCTGGAGGGAGATGCGAGAGTCGTAATCGATAAAAGAGAAAGCATTTGGATTTTTCAGAGAATAAACGGAAACCGCGACTAGAAGCACTAGAAGCTTTCTGATGGATGAGGTCTAATCGAAAAAGCAATTACTTGATATATTTGAAATTATTTTGATGGTATAAAAAATTTGGTAGTCATTTGAAATATTACAAAATAAAATAACTAATATACATAAGTATTTGAAGAATAATATTTGTAAGTTTACAAAAAAAACAATTTCTTGGCAAAGAAGACAAACCTCCGTTTTTTATATAATAATCTAAATAATAGTCAAGAGAACAAGAATTATTGTCAAATATTCAACCTGACACATGCCCGTTTGCCATCAATCAAGATAATAAAACAAGCAGTCAATGAACCGTCCGATAATCCATTATTATCAAAAGATGTCATTTGAAAAGTTGTCTTTCATTGGTTCCTGCACCCTTTTTGCATTGTGTTATTACACCTACGTTATCGAATTCATTTATAATTCATTAGACTCATACCACACAATAATCATATACGCAGTAGTATTCCATGCTCTCTACTGTCCAACAATCCTCCTGTTCGTCAAAACTGCCAGAGATCAAAGATGGAAAGTTCCCGCCAAATACCACCTTCCCGCCGACGTGTTGCGCCAACTGTTAAAAGCTTACCTTCACGAAGAGGACGCGATAATAACGGAATTCTGTCAGATCCGAAACATTACAGTCCATATGAGGACAAAGGAGGGAGTCAAACGAGTGTGCTATAAATGCAAGCACGTAAAGCCGGATCGTGCGTACCATTGTCGCAAATGCAAAGTGTGTGTTTGCCGAATGGATCATCACTGCGTGTTCTTGGACAATTGCATTGGTGGCAGCAACGTAAAGTTGTTCATCTTCCTCAACTTTTACGTCGCTGTAATGAACGTATTTTGCGCTTGCACAGAATTCGATTATTTGGCGAGGAAAATTGCATGCGGGGAAGACAAAGGTTTTCAAATAACCTATCTGGTTGTAGCCGCAATCGTCACTCTCATTCTGGGCATCGGTTGCGGTACTATTGCCGCCATTACCTTAATTACAACTTTTATGAAAAACACTTCGATCGTCGAATATAAATATCCACCAATATTCGAATTCGAGCCGGCGATGACATACAACAAAAGCTGCAGAAAGAACATGACGGAAAACTGCGGATCAAACGTCTTCCTTTGGTTTGTGCCATGTTATTATCGAAACCTTGATGATGCCTACAAGTTGATTGAATTGCCACCAGCAAGCCTCAAAAACGTACTTGACAGAGAAGCTGATTTGATTGAGCGTGAATTTAAATGCAAAAGAAAAAGCTCTTTGGTAGTAGTTTAATTGGAAAAGATTGCAGGCGTGTCTTGTAAAAAAAACAAATACTATTACTATAAAATATAAACATTCTTAAGCATTTTCCTTTTCTAGAGCAATCTACAATCATAAAAAACAGAAACATAGCAATTAAAGAGTATCGACAAACTCATTGAACTGTGGGAGGAATTCGTTAGCAATAATCAAATATTTTAAATGAAAAAATATGCTCTTTACTTATTACGCAACCAATAAAATTATGAAATGCGTTACATACAAATTCATTAAACAATGCTTTACTCATATAGGACTTTTTAATTGCTCTCAGGGTATCATTGCAAGGATATGGATGTTTGCAATAAGCGTCTTTGTTATTTCGCATGTTTCTGGCAACGCATATTGCGAGAAACGTCTCCGATGAACGCTTGCGCATCTATTTCCAAATGCATGGTTCCCAACCACACTAATAACTTCTGTATTTGGACAACTCCATCTTCACATCCTTGATCAAATTCGTCTGTACCCAAATACTAATTTGTATCATCCAATAGCACTGCACAATTGCTGCAACAGAAGGGATGTGTCCTACAATTACCAGACCCAAGCATCCCTATGCTGATATCTTCTTTCTACTTGCTTTTAATCTCAATGGTTTTCTCGATCCTGTTTTTGTTTCTTGAAACTTGAAGCTTCAAATCACCCATGTGTAGAACATAATATTATCAGCTTGACCTGTTCTAACTTCATCCCAACTACAGTTAGTGGTGATTCACAAGTCATCACAAATTCCATGCATCATTGTACCAAATGCTTTAAATTCGTCGATTGAACACATATGCTTGTTACCTATAAGTTACGAAACGACGCTTTATTAAACTCAAAATTTCTATGAATGTTACTGCCTTGGCTTGATCGCCGAAAATCCGAATTTTATAATGGTCATCACTTTCCTGACAGACCACCTGAAAATACAAATTTCGTGTGAAATTAATTCCTTAATAGGATTAAAACTGTAACATATCATCATAACAACATCATTACATAATCCAATTACTTACCAAATAAAATTTCCTTAATTTAACTAATAATTATTATTATATATATTATTCGTGCTTCTAAGGATGATACATTTACCTCCAGAAACACAAAATTGATGATCACTGCTCTTAAAATGTCGTCAGCATTAATTTAACTCTAAAGAAATCATATATGTAATCATTTAATAATGCAGTTATGGTTTACATGCTATGCAACATCAAAAACAATTCAGTTAGCAAGAAAGATAATAGTTATGGTAATGTCAAATGTCAAACATTGCCCTAAAGCAACAAGATCTCATGTGATCTCAAGATCACATGTTGTATAATATTAAAGCTGTCTAACAAGTTGTATGCATTTCTTTTCTTGTGCTGCTTGTTTACTGTGTTGTTGTTATTTGTGTGGCAACCATTTCTTCACCATTTTCTCCATCATGCAGTTCAACTTGCTCCCAGCTAAAAATGTATCAACACATTACTTACTAGCCATTCATAATTTTATAACTATTCTCCAAGTGCTTACATGATACTATAGCCACAAGCAATTTTAAGTTGTTGAACACCAGCTTTCCCTATATTCCCAGCCAAGAGAAGTTTATGGCAACCCTTGAAAGTAATTAAGGCTTTGTCACACATACTGCTTAACATTTGCACTGTTGACTGAATTTAGCACAGATCTACAAACAAATATATAACATTAAAAGAATAATTTTTTTATTAAGTTATTAATTGTCTATCACCTCTCTCCCACTGTTTGAGCTGCTTTGGTCATAATCTATTCTTGTCCTCTGTTATCATGCTTTGAAGAAATAGGTCAATTCCATTCCATTTGACCAAGACATTAATGTAAATTTGATCAATCATGTTTTCTGATGTTAATTGGTGTGGCACCCCAGCATCAAAATTCTTTTTGAAGACAGCCTTTAAACCTTTATATCTGTAATTATATGAATATTTTCATAATGGCATTCTGTTTTCACAGCTAATTACTTTCTTCCAATTAAAAACTTTGTTACATACCAATTCAATTAACGACGCTTCATTTGCGCAGACCTTATCCATCGCCCTCAGCTCATGAACTTCTGAACTTCTTCGATTGAATGGTCGCGACCAGCACGCTAATTTGTTGTTCTAATGCACCTATTCGTGTTGCTATGTCGGATCAATTTTCTTCCGGAAACTCGGACTTCACGACGACGACGACGACGACAACCGAACGTCACCGACGCTAATTTAGTAGTAGGCAACCCAAGCTGCATGTATTTAATCAATTTTATCAATAATAATCAATTATTATAGTTTTTTGCACTGCGCGCTGCGGTAGTTAGCAGCAAAATTTGTTGATTCTTAATTAAAATTCAGAATTTATTTCTGGGGCTTGCGGTGCGACCGGCGCGGCACTACAAAGGTACCGCATCGATATCTGGAGTCTGGAGTTTTGAAATTCATTGCAGCACCTCCGTATATGCTTATAACTCGGCAAATAATTGGTCGATTGGAATAAAACAAACACGGAAAAAAACAAGCAAAAGATTCGCCTTCGGAAGGTATAAAAATATTGGCACATTTTTAACATTTTGGGGGTGTACTAAGCCGGCACCGAACACCTGTCACCGCTCGTCAATAAGTCGTAAAAATTTTGTTCTCCATTCCAAACGAAGTTTCCCACTGTAACAGATTGAATAAAAAATTGATTCTAACTGTACTGAACCTCTCCCTCTTTACTATAAACGTTGGTGAAACAGATTCATACGTAAAGAATTACACACACTGGACAATTTGAATGTAATCTAACCTCACATTTTTCTTTTTCATCATACATATCAAAATCATGAATTAAATGCATAGTGTTTAAAACTTGTGTTATGTTGCGCAAACTAGGGTGTAGCTGGATGGCGGCTCATCGATGCATCTTTCAGGCTCCCGTAAATTCTATAATATTAAGATCAAAACGTAATTTAATGCCAAACTTCAATGACTGCTGGAAGTGTGGCCACAAAAGACGCAACGTACACGATCTCTTCTGCGACAAGTGCAGTGTTATACAGCGGCCACACGAAAAGGACAACTATTTTAAAATTTTTAGTATGCCTCTGAGGTTTGGTATAGATTTGTCCAGCCTGCAGAGAAAATATCGATTAATGCAGGCTCAGTTGCATCCAGATAAGTTTGTGAACAGGTAACAATAAATTTTTCACTCACAACTTCTCAGTGCATATCTCTAATTACTCATTATAAAACAGTAATTGAATCTATTATATTCCTTAGTTCTAAAGATGAAAAGAAGATATCAGCTGAATTTTCTTCCCTAGTCAATGATGCCTACAATACTCTATTAAATCCAATGGCAAGAGCATTGCACATGTTAAAACTGCATAGAGAAACTATTTTAGAAAGTGACAAGTCAACGAATTCCAAATTTCTGATGAATATCATGGAATTAAATGAAGCTATTGAGAATGCCACAACAGAACAAGAGTTAAGGTTTCTAGAAGACAGGAACAAAGCTGTTTTGGGAGAAATTGTGAAAGATCTAGAGGAAAAGTTTGAACAGAATGACATTCGAGCTGCAAAACAGTTAGTTATTAGAATGAAATATTTCCATACACTCTCAACTAAGATTAAGGAGGCTATGGGTAATAAAGGTATAGTTGACTGATATGTTTTTTATTTACAATAAATCTTAATATATTGTATAAATAAACATTGTGAAATGTGCAGTTTAACAAAAAGATAAAATAATCAAAAAATTTTCTGTTTCAAAAATTCGTGTTTTTCTCCATGAGTTATTTTGTGTTTTTAATTAAGGAATTCTGAAAAATTTGTTTTCAAAATTCCAAATGATTCACCTGTATTTGCGTGCGTTGATTACGATATCGCAAACCAATCCGTCAATTTGTCTAATACATCTGGATTGACTACAAATCGAGGTCAAAGTTTGGCGTTTGGCATCGATTTTCGTTTGTCCACACTATGGAATGTTGAAAGCAACTTGTCATTGTGCTATGATGTTCATGCCACTACTGCTGAGTCAATATCAAAATGTAGAAGCTTGTGTTGTTTGATATGCGGTATATACGTAACCTCCGAGAAGAAATTGCCAAAGTAATGAGAGAAGCAAGGATGGTGGGTTCACATTAATTAGTTCTCATGAAAAGAGAATATTTAAGAGCCATCTAATGACAGATGGTTTTTTTACAAAAATATCTAATACTGGCTGAAGATCTCACCCAATGAATTGGTTTTTCTATTTCAAAAGCATTTAATTGAACAAATCTGATCAATACAGTAGAAGATATGATTCTCCTATGTATCCAAGCAACTCATAAATGTAAATGTTCGAGGGGTGTACCTGCGCATAATTTACAAACTAGCTGCATATGCCAATGTATGATTAAACAACACACTACTTAAAATGCCTTAAATCTAGCAAGTTCTCAATCCAATATATCAGATGATTCAAAAATGCCATACATAATTGTTGCCAACCCTGCTTTTGCAGTATCAGAGTACATGATGAAACCGTATTCTAGCAACTAGAAACAGGGAGCAATGTAGATATTTGAATACTGTTTATCTACAACTGGCAGGATTGTTGAGAATGTTTTCAGAATTCTGCCATACTTTGTGTGTTCATGAAATCTAGTACATAGTTCATGGTCAAGAGAATCAAGAGCTAATCCTATAGCAGATTTAAAAAGTTGAACATGTAATGTTAATAATTTGTTGCCTATTTCGTGAGTGAAAACTGAAGCGAAACAATGTAGCTTAAGTAATAATTAATATATTTAAAATTACTGGACTCGTCGGTCGGCCGTGCTAGTATGCGGATGTGTTGCGAATGCTTGTCTGGTGTGATATAGTTTCATCGTGTAGAAACAGTGTTCTGGTGCCTGTATCTGGGTATAGTTGTGAGTGTCCATTGTTTGACGCATATTTGTCGGAGATTTTTTGGTGGCAATCGGAGACTAATGTAACTAGACTTAGGTTTTTATTGCCTATCCTCTTCTCTCACTTTTCATTATACTCGGTATAACAAATCGCAGCGAATGTACTTAGCGTGAAGAAAGCGACCACGCGGTGCCTCGCGGTGATCTTGTATCGTGGTTTGCGCGTTGCGTGTATGTATGGTGCGTGAATGCAGAGTTTTCGTCATCAACACGTTTTTACATTGTTTTGGACTATATCAGACGCGAAATCCAAGGTGTAAATGTATCGTGACGATGACGCCTCCTCGTACTAGGCAAATCGTGGTTGTATGTTGCCTTCCCGTGGGTAGGGAAGCCCACGAGTTACCTTTATTTCTGCCCTACTCATGGGAATCGTATGGACCCGTTAACTCACTACACTCATTATTCCGGCGCGTATGACTGCGGGTTACCATTCGCTTCCTGTGCGCGAATATGTCCCAGCACCTTTGCGATGCTTTAAGTGCCAGAAGTTTGGGCATACACCTGAAAGGTGCAACTGTGCGTTTGCCGCAAAGCACTCCATCAAGGCAGCCAGTGTGAAAATTCCATTACATGCTTAAATTGTAAGGGCCCACATTCAGCTAGATCGCCTCACTGCCCAGTTTTTAAAACTGAGCAGGCAATTCAAAACGCAAATCATAAGGTTGTCCCACAGGACAATCGCGCGCGTATGTCCTACGCGTCGATCATCGCGAGTTAAAATTCTCCCGCCTTGGTCAACAAAATTGCCAAGCAACTATGTCTGTTGTTTGGCCAATTATTCGGAAGGAACTAACTCTGTCGAATTCCCAAAAAACGCCGGCACAAACCAGCGTCAAGTCGGAAGCAGTCGAGGCTGGTTCTGTAAAGGTGACGGCGAAAACCGGTGCCAACTCAGAGCTGGCTCCGGCTGATTCTGATGAAGCGTTGGCCAAAACCGATGTTATTCCACCGACCGAGGCTCCCGCCTCTACCACGAGAAGGAAAAGATTAGAATTATTAATTTCGCGGAGAAGTTGGATGCGTCCCAACTCACCGTGGATCTAACGCAACTGAAGAAGAAGGGTGGGCATCCTCCAGATTCTAAGAATCGGATGGAGTTTTACTGATTCTGAGATTTACGTTTATTTTTATTCTTTTATTTTCTTTTTCAAAATAAATTTATATTTATTTATTTTTTTAATTATTTTTTGTTTTAGTTTTAACGTTGGGTAACAACTCTACTTTTTCTAAATTTTATGGAAAACATACTTCAGTGTAACTGTAATGAGGTAGTTGCAAAGCTGCCACATTTACAGTTTCTTCTGGAGGAGTTTTTGCCTCTTTGTGTTGCTCTTCAAGAAACACACTTAATAGAGTTTCGAAATTTTA
>JAODGE020003341.1:0-14019 GCA_027574965.2 Ecitophya simulans
ATTGCCCTCCACATCGCGGGGGCGCTTGGCGGCGGTGGCCCCGGCAGCCCGCTGGCCCGTTGCGAGCCCGGCTCCCCCCAGCTTCTCCAACTTCTTGCGCATGTTCAGCGTCACCCCAATGTCGTTTAAACCCCGCGCAACCTCCACAACGATCTTGCTACTGCGAAAGTACGTGTTATTGAAGTAGTCCACCACGTAATGGCCGGCGGCTGCGCTGTGGAAACCTACAAAAGCCATGCGGACACCTCCAGTTGGGCCCCCGCGGTGCCGCTGGCTCTGCTCCAGCTGCTGGCGGCTCCCGCTGTGGTCTTTGCGGAGAATGCGAACGTCTGTGATATTCAGTGATGGCGCGTTGCTCGGGGCGGAGCGTACGATGTGCTGCCGCAGTTGCTCCTCCGTGCAGTCCTTCGGGAGGTTCAGTATGCGAACGCGTGACATGTGTATGATTGCTGCACTTCTCTTCTCGCTACACTTCACCTAGTGTTTTCCCCTCCAGTACTTGGATTCCACACACACACGAAGATGAAGAGCACCAAGAGCGTGCAAGTCTCTCTCTGTGTGTGTGCGTGTGTCACCCCCCTCCCTTCCGCACAACCGTAAATTGCCGTACGGTGCGAATGATACCCAAAGCCGATGGGGAGCGAGGGACGTCTTTTTCTCACTCAACGTGCTGAATTGTGTATGACGCACTAATACCCCACCACCTCACGCAACCGTCCTCTTTGTGGTAGCAGTAACTGTAACGGTGGCAGCTCCAATGGAAAAAGAACCAATAACAATGGTTCACAACACAACGACCGAAAAAGTGAAGAGACGAATGACATGACATTGATTGGAAAAATGACCAGTGTGGCGTAGAATGATTGCTGTAGAAGGGGCTACAAAAAGCAAAGCTCATTGATACATAATTTAACTTCATATATACTTAATCGCCTAAATGGCTTCTCACATTAAGTGTCTGGGTACGACATAAACACATACATTCACCGTTGTACACCATGCACATTCTGTCGCTAATACGCGCGCGCACACACACTTACGTATTCCACCAGAGGCAAAACAATAATAATAAAAATGTATAAAAAAGTAAATAACGAAGGAGAGCATCCATGAGGAGAGATCCCCAGTGTCCGTTACAAAATTCCTGTTCGCTTTCCCAGTGCAAGCCTCTCTTTTTCATCACTTTCAAGCACATACACACACACACACACACACACACATCAGTGCTGTCTTTTTTTACTCTTTGTTCTCTTCTCTCCGTCCTCGTTAATTGCTTCTACGCACTGCTCTTAGGTTGTGGAGGGAAGAGCAGAGAGAAAACAAAACACAAAAACACCCCATATTACCTATTTACTTTAACTGCTCTTCCCCATCAACCTCTTTCGCCCATTTTCTTTTTTTACGACGCTCAGTGTGTGTCTGTGTGTGCGTGTGTATGTGACACAGCAACAACGTCTAGAATATACATTGCGTTAACACAATTCTCTTCACTTCCCCCTCTTTATTTCACATCATACTGGTTTGAAAAGGTTGCCGACGAACTTTCAGTCCTACGAAATTACAAACAACCAGTACCCAGGCGTATATATGTATTGTATGCATAGAAACTACGTGTGTCTCTCTCTGCTCCTCTGTTCTGTTAACGAGCGAGTGCGTTAAAGTAGGAGGCTCACGCTTCTGGTGAGAGGGAACCCCCGCAGCGACCTCGCCTTCCAGCTACCCTCACCCTCTTTCTCCATTTTCTTGTGAAACCCACACTTCCACATACACACAGTGGAGGAGGATGAACGCAGCAGCAAGAGTTGTCGAGGCCTTTAGCTACCATATAAGAGACCACCTGAGACATTGTGCAGCTGGCCTTTGTCTCTGCTTCAATGCGGGGATCATGATGAGATGGTTACTTAACGTTATGTAAGGATCTTCAATCCTCTCAACACAATTCCCCCTTTTCTCTGTCGTGTCTGTAGTGTTATTATATGTTGTTACAGTCGCGCATACGGTACCCGCCACAAGTTATTGTATTTTCTCGCATGGACTATGTATATATATATATGTGTGTATGTACGCTATATTATGCTATCTGAAATCTAAATACCAAGATGCTTTCAGCGATATAGATATAGATCTAGATATATATATATATATCTAGATCTATATCTTTCATTTTCTTTTTTTCTGAACTCTGTATACGACTGCGCGTGCACTGATTTATATATATATAGTTGCGAATGCTACAATCAAAGTTCACAAAAACAACAACACAACAGATAGAAGAACCGAAAAATGCCGCCTGCGTCACCACCACACGTAGATCGGGCACAATGTAACACACACCCATTCACCACCCCCCTCCTCCTTTCGACTTCTCCCCACACAGGTCCTCGTCGCATATGTGCAACGATAGATGAGCTTCCCTGTGTGTGGGTTTCCTTCTTCGTTTCTGCACGTTCAGAGTCGGGGTGCGCGGGGGGATATACGAGAGGACAGACTCGCTGCTTTACGAGACAAGGCCTTGGATAATGGCAAAGGTGCCGATCACCATGATCAGCAGCGCGACAATGCAGTAGATGAAGGCTCGTATGCGATTGAGGGTGAAGAACTTGCCATTCCCAGTCGCGAGCATCTTCCAGTAGTGCTTGCTCATGCGGCTCTCATCCGGGTGAGCAACCGCGTAGTCGACGTGTATTGACAGTACCGAGGGAATGATCAGCACCATACAGCATGAGGGTAGGGCACCGATGAAATTCACAACAACCGTCACCGCACTCGATGGTATCGCCATGGCGAGGCCCCAAATGACCAGGTTAATGCCGAGGCGGATCGCCAGACCGACCCAGCTTCGCGGCTTGCACCCCACCAGCTGATCGATCAGCTGTTGGGCGGACATGTACTGCAGCGGGTATGTGAAGACGATGTTCAACAGGAAGAGAATGCGGATGCTGATACCCCACCCGTCCATGTCCATCATGGACACCAGCGAGCTCGTGATGGTGCTGCCAAAGGCCAGATAACCGGTAAGACCAAAGAGGAGATACCACGCAATGACACCGGTGAGAACGATAGTGATGGTGCGGGGAAGGAGCTTCTTCTGTTTGCAGGAAGCATGGACAGGGAGAATAATGGCGATACCTTCAAGCACCATCATGTCGTTTGCAAGGTTGTTGAACCATCCGACCGGGATGTTCTTTCCCGTTGGGTTGCAGGTGGGGTGGATGCCGTGTAGGCTGTTCAGCGTCATGCAACTCTTCACAAAGCAGCTAATAAGGGCGTAAAAGACACCGATGGTGGCGATGAAGGTCGCAATCGCGAGGAGCGAAAGGTTATCGGAGAAGCAGCACATGGGGTAGCCCACTATCAGCATGAGACTGACCCATAAGTAGTGACCCCCCTTGAACTGCACCAGCTCCTGCATGGACTCACTCGCGAGCTGAGAGTACATAAGGCAGAAGCCGAACTGCGTGAGGCAGAGCGCCACAAAGAGGATCCACCCCATGACAGGGCCACACACGTAGTGGCAAAGCTGCGAGTAGGTGGTGACATCGCGGCGGTTGATCTTGAGTTTCGTGTTGAGGAGCATGTGTGTGCAGTTCACGACAATGGCACCAATCATGATGGCCAGGATAACGGAGACCACATAGCCAGCGTCCTTATAAAACGTGGGAATCATAAATACACCGGTACCGACGTTTGCTTTGAAGATATGAAAGGCAGACTTGAAAATGTTTGAGTTCTCCTTGATCTCACCCGCTGTCAACTTTCCGCTGCTGCCATCACCGGCATTGGAGGCGAATTCATCATCCATTTCGACGTAATCCTTATCACCATACTCGCCCGGGCGTGCGCGACCAAAGATCGGCACGTTGTTCTCCTCTAACATGTCCATGTCGGTCATGTTGATGAAGCCCTCCACAAGCGCTTGGCGCTGCTGCACGTCATCCTTCTCCATGGTTTAGCTGTCTCGCCTGAGTTGGCTGGGAGGGAGAAGGGAGGTGAGATGGGGGGGGGGGGGGCGCGTAAATAACAGCCGCCAAATAGCAAAAATTAGTAATAATTGCAACTGCTGAAAAACAAAAGGGGGTGGAGGAAAAGAAAGGAGTGCGGGTAAATAAACTTAAGTAGGGCTATAGTCTAATTGGACTACTTTTAGAGTGAGGTTGAAGTGGTGTGTGTGTGAGGAGAAAGAGAACGGTGGGGGGTGAACGGTATTTCAAGGGCAAGAACAACAAACAACACCAACAGCGGGGTAGTAATAAGAGGTCTCGGATGCAATGTTGGCTTATATGATATGAGCAAACGACAAACATGCGGAAGCGGAGTTATCGCCTTCATTTTCCCTTTTGTGATGTACTCATTCATAGGGATTACCTTCAAAAAAAGCACACTGCCCTTTTGCCCCATGCTCGCTGACTTTGATGATTTCAGAGGAGTATCAGGGAGAAGTGCGGCGAAGTGTCTGGATACGCTTTTGTGCATCCAGTGATGAATCGCTGTGCTCACATACATAGTGGTGCGAGGATGCGCAGAGGTAGCGAGGAGAGAGAGAGAAGGAGCGGTAGAGGATAGCTCCTGTAAGAAAAGAATGTCCGACACTCTTCGCAGTATCAACCTTCATCCCCACATCAGCGCATTTGATGAGTAGACTCCATATCAGCGTCCGCCCCCCTCCTCAATTCAGCAACAAAAGCGTATTTACCGGCATAAACACAGACATCTATATATATAATGCTGAGGCCTAGGCACAATGGAAGCGGTGGAGGTACTCATCGGGTTAGATAGTCCTTCACAAGCTTGACCCCCCCTCCCCCTTCACCCCGCCCCGCCACCACATTCACCACTCCCCCCCCTTCCGTCAATATCGTGAGATGCACTGACGCACCTCCGTCACATATGGCTCATTGAAGGGAAAGGCCCCTGAGAGCTGTGGGTTCGTGGCTGTGAAAGTGACACAGCACGTCAAGCGCACGGTGGCGAAGAAGATGTTCAGCAGTACGACGAGGAGTAAAACCTTTCCGGCAGTTCTCAGGATGCCGCTAGTGACCATTTTTTAAATAGTTGTTGTTGTGGTGAAGGTCGTCAGAGAAAGGAGTGACGGAGGCGGCAGCGTGTGTGTGTGTGTGTGTCTATTGGGTGCGCTGACCGCTTGGAAATATACTCTGCAAATATCTGTTCTCGCCTCTAATATTATTGAAGAAACGGGTGTGGAGGCCACAAAGAGAAGGAAAAGGGATATACGATGATGATAAGCAAGGGGGGGGGGGAGGAGAAGAAGGCCCTGATGAAGAATAGAGGGCACGTATGCTGTTGAATGGATACTCACCCGAGAGCTGCTGTGAGTTCCGTGTTCCCACAAGGATCCACTGCAAGCGTGAACACCGCTCTCCAATTACACGCACGCAAAACACCTAACGCCAGTGCGGTTCCCCCCCTCCTATCCTCCTCTCCGATGTGATTACCACATCGCCACCGGAGTTGTCCCGCAACTCTCGAGTTCATCAGGAGCCCCCCACACACCCCCCTCCCTTCTCAATCCCCAGCGGCGGTCTTGCGACGCCGCTTGTGGCCCGGTGCGTTGGGGTTCTCCCTCCCGTAAAACTCCTGCAGTCGCTGCACGGCTTCACCAGCCCTATGGCCGCCCTCGCTCAGATACCCGCCACCGTCACCAGGGGCAGGGGAGGAGGTGTGCTGACAGCCGTGATAGCAGTTGCGGTGGGGGTCGTGCAGCGCCAGCACGGTGCCGTTTCCCCCAAATCGTGGATTTGGCGTCCCAAAAAAGACTTTGCAGATCCGATTATAAAGCAAGAATGAGGCACACATAACACAGGGCTCGACGGTAACATAAAGCACGTATTCTGAGAGATCCCGAGGCTGTGCGGTGCCATCAGCGACAAGATTGGCAGTGCGGTCGCCGTCACTCAGCGTCAGCGCCGTGGTGGATCCTGCCCGACGAGAGTGACACTGAAAAAGCGTCTCGGCAGCCATGAACTCGGCGTGCGCCAGCGCGTGGCGTAGCCGATTGGTGGCGTTCCTCCCTCGTACAATAGATGTGGGTGACAGCGCGCTCAGGTTTACCTCACTCCCGTCACGGGTGGTGGGCCTCGCCTCTTCCGCGGCGGCGGCCTGCGCGTTGATGCTGCAGTGCACGAGGACACATCCGACCGGCACCTCACCTTCCTCCAGTGCTATCGAGGCCTCACTGAGAGCCTCCTGCATAAAGGCGTCCACATACTGAACTGCTATCTGCATAAAAAAATGTGGTAACAGCAGCGTACCGCTATGCCCACAGGAACTCCGCGTCTACTACTCGGTCAGAGATGAAGGAGAGAGAGAGGGATTGACACAATCAATGGTTCACGTACTCCGTAAGCGCGCGCATAGTGCGGCGCATATGCTATATTGAACATATTATGGATGTATGTGGCTCAGGCTCGCAAAAAAGAAAAAAGGAAAGTCATCGCGATATATATGGATATATATATATATATATATATCCATTCTCTCGGAGAGGGCCAGCTCGGCAGCGTCATCTCCCGGGGAATCTGTGCAGAGGATGCGGTCAATCCTCCCCGTAATCTCCCACAGAGTTCGCCGACTGCCAGTCGGCTGAGTTGATGGGCCCGGTAATGTACAGAGAGAGGGACAACACGGCCCCCTTTTGTCGCAAATAATAAAAATTTGGATGTTGGCGTAGTGATTAAGACGGCTCAGTGGGTAAACAAGGGAGCATACAGAGTACCATGTAACGTGGCCCAGCTCGTTGTGGCGTGTCGTGCCGACCCGCCCAAGTCCACGCATGCCAGCAGTGTTATTTGGCTGCGTCCCTAACCCCGCGCATGCTATTCCCCACTCCTCATCCCTCGAGAGCGACTACGAATGCTCTCAAATGGATCTGGTTCACCACCCTTTCAGTCGGCCTTCCGCGTGTGCTGTCTGTTTGTGACGGAGTCCAGGTCGAAGCCCACTCTAGTAGAGGGAAAGGGATAGTGCTACTGCGGGGCGGACATGATGAGCAGGGCCTAGCTGTCTGGCGGCTCGATGACTCCATCCCCTGGGGCATCAATACACCGTGGGCCAAGATAACGCAGAACCAGATGCGTTGCCAGGATCACGCTTGCGAGGCGAAACGCAGCCTTATTCTTATCCTCTTCATAACATCATGTGAGACAAGAAAATAATCCCCAAGTTGGTGAGCGTACGCTCCTTTGGCCGGAAGCGGGGCAGTGCTCTCCAGTCGTACCCACACGCGTCGTCCTCCTGGAACACCTCCTCAATTCTCGGTACCCTCACTGCACCAGTGACGCACTGCGGGGGCCAAAGGAAGAACATTGCTCATCCAATCCTCCGCGAGAGATCCCTTTAAAGGGTTCCACCAGAGGAGGTCATGTTCGTTTTGGGCCAGCTGCGCACACAACACGGTGGACAGCTTTCCATGCCCCTGCATTCGTTTGAATAGTCCGCGGCAGTGCGCTCCTCACTGAAGGCCGTTATCTTTTGCTCCACCCGCTCCATACTGCTTTCCGCTGGAGGCAAAATCTTCGTCAGTGCAACGAAGGTCGTGCTCATCTTGATAGAAATATGTATATATATATATTGAACTTTCTCCGGGCTGGACAAAGCAACAAGAAGTATCCTAGCCCTCGACGCTCTGATTGATGTGCTCGCTTAGTCACAGGGTAGTATGTAAGGGGAGAGATGGGGAGACTTAGCTGACCCACATCATTGTCCCCTCCTCCCAAACCCATCGAGGAAGGCTACCAATATGCTCAGATCACTGTTGATCTCTCGTTGTGCCAGTGTGTGTGTACGTTCTAGTTGGAATGAGTGGGACTGCTGATGCAGTAACACAGCATCGTCTGCCACTTCCCCCTTCTTTTACACCCCCATGTTTGCGATTACTGCTACTGCTACACAGATGCACTGAGAAGAGAAAAAAATAGAGAGAATGCGAGCAGCAGTTGTACTCAGAAGGGAAGCATCATCATGTGCAGACCCCCTTCTCCTGTCCACCATCGCTTGACATTGCTCAATTCGTCTTGGGCTATGCAGCGGTGGGAGTCAGGGGATGGGATATTGGATGCGACAGAGACATCACAGGTATGGCTGAAGAGGGGGGGGGGGGACACAGCCATCATATGTAAAATTAATTTTTTTCTCGGTGAAGGTGAATGTGCATGTGTGTGTATATAGCGAATGACACGTGTTGTCATTACACATAATGCCACCGTGGGTACAAGATATAGCTATATATATATATATATATCGAAAAATAGCAGATAAATACTAATTTACCTCTTTGATAGTACCTTTATGTCACTGCTCCTCTGTTTAAATTGCTGTCTTAGCGCTCACATCTACAAAAAAAAAATATAAAATAACATAAAGAAAACACACATTAGCGAGTACATCGGGAAGACAGCTGTCTGTGCCCTCTCGCTTCCATCACCAAGGCCATTGTCAGCCCTTTTCCCCAGCCTCTCTCGATTCTTCCCCCCTCCACCCATATACTTCGTTAAGTCGATGACCAGTGTGGACACTAAAGAGTGCAATGCGAAGCGCATAGACAGACAGACACACACACATACACAGAATCACAAAGTAGAGCAGCCAACGAGGCGGGTGGGAAATCAAATGAGGATGGGGAGGGTGCGTAAGTTACAGGAGCAAGCAGACGCATGGGGGGCGGGGGCGGGGTGTATGTGGACTGTGGCAGCATTGCACGAACGAGAATATCGAATATATATATATATCGAAATAAGGTGTCTGAGCAGAAGTGTGCTGTCGGCGGGCATAGCGTACTGTTGTACAGAGACATGCTCGCGCTTCGGCGAGAAAACAGCAATAATAAAAGACAAGATGCCAGTATAATAGTAACAACAATATTACTACTATGAAGGCATCTAAATGCGAGGGAATGGATCGAATTGCATCACACACACGCACACACACACACATCCTGACCGGCAGGGAGTTCGCGAGGAACTCCTTGGAGGTGGTGGCATTCCTCCCCCTTCTCTCACTTTGTACCATAGCGGATTTGCTGACTGTTGGCGCCAGCGATAAAGTCGTGTGAGCATGCGTAATATATGTCTCTCTGTGTGTGTGTGTGCGTAAGAGAAAAGGTGTATGAGTGAGAAGGAGTGTAAATTGTGGAAATTACGTAAACTCTCTCTTCGTCACCCCCCCTATAGAGTGGCACACATTACTCAGTGTGCTACACACAATACAGTACATTGATCTCGACCTACAGTATACTCGCACAAATACAATTTCGCTCTCTGTATCCAGATGCTATCCGTATCAATATCCCCCACCCAGCTACAGTTTTGTTTTCTATAGATTTTTCGTTTCTTACGCATCTAACACGTTCGCGTTACGCATGCCCCCTGCTCTTGCGTCTCCTTACATGATGTGCTCTCTTATCCTCCCTTTCCTCATCTTTCCACACACGTAGCAGCAACGACGACGAGAAGAACAACAAACATATTAATAGAAAAACACACACACGTAATATAAAGGGTCATTTAAGTTCCTGTACAAACCTATAGTCCCACAAGCAAGTACTCGTGTGTACTCACCAAAATATATACTTAAAAAAAAGATCCTTCAGTGGTTGCACGCCCCTCATTTCCCACTGAAGATGTTGTAAGTCTGACGGTTGGCGTAGCCAGCGCCGGGCCTCAGGCCCCGCCCAGTACTCGCGGAGGTGACTTGCGACCTGTCTGGCTGGCCAGCTTGTTGCCCGCTGGAGCTGTGCGTCTGCTGCTGATAGACCTGATCCTGCTCGGGGGACATGTTCACACGTTGGGCATGCTGCTGCTCCGTTGGCTGAGAGTCACGCCGGACAGCACGGTTGTCTTCTGTGTTGTGGTCATACACACTTCCGCCCCCATAGCAGCCCTCTGTTTGTGTCGTGTTCCACTTGAGGTCGTTCTGACCAAGCAGTTCCTTCATCGCGTTACCACCGCACTGCTCCCTGTACAGTCTGCTCTGACGAACACAGGGGCGGTCTCCGAGGACGTTACCCTGATTCTGGGTTAGACCAGGGTCGTTCGTGTGGCGGTGCCCGGACATGAATGCTCGTATTGATGCTCTTCTCTAGCTCGCGCCTCTCCCTTTTGTTGTGTAATCTAATTGATCTGACCGCAGTGGTGGTGATGTATGATTCCCTCTTATACTATTCTTCTGGACAGCCTTTTTATGTGGTCTGTGTAGTTGATGGCGCCGGGTGCTGATATATCAAAGTGCTGTTTAAAGATCTACTTTAGTGATGAATAATAATAATATAATAAGCAAACTAAGGAACTAGCTTTGTCAATAAGCGGGTGAAGGTACAAGACAGACAGTGATTCCAATGTCCGCATTCTGCGGTGCACACGTGTGTGAATGAGTGTGTATATATATATACACACTCATATATAAAATCTGTGCAAGCAAGCCAATCACGAGGATACAGCATGTCAGTGCAAATGGTGACCACACCGCAGTGCAGAGTGCTGAAAAACGTGCCTTCCCACATGCAGCAATGCACTTTCTTCCTCTGTTTTTATTGTTCACCCTATAGTAATGACCCACTTCTGAATATATATGTGTGTATATATATATAAGCGTTACAGTGCTAATACACAATGCCTGAGCTTCATTGGGGAAGAAGATAAAACACAAAAAGGTATAGGAAGAAGATGTAATATATATATATATATATATATTTGACATGGAAGTACAACAACACCAGTAAGCACACAATACACACGCATGCTGTACACTCATCGCTTCTATAAATGACGCGCGGGGGGGGGGGGAAGCCACTGTTAAACAAACACACAAATAAATAAATAATAAAACAACAACATCGGAGTCACAGATACTCTGTTTGTATGTAAGGGTTTCATACGCTCTGTAACAACAACAACCATAGTAGTAATAATAATAATAATAAAGATGAGGGAACAACACATTATCCACCGTTCCCCTCCCCCTGTATTCCTTCCCACCAATTTACATCCTGCGTGCGCCTCATTAATATAAATCAGCTGTGTTTTATAAATAAATTACTTCAACCACTCCTACTCTGGGTGTACAAGTTTGAAGAAGGGACATCAGTACTCACGGTTAGCACGTTATATAAGATGCTGCCCATGCTATCAAAATTCTCATGCATAATTCGGTAAGACACAAGGGAGCAAGGGGCGGCCCAGCGGGAGGGGGAGGAGTCTAAGCTCACGCACCTCCCTTCCTCTAGCTCCTACTTTTCCTTTCCCTAGCTTAAATTGTCTTCCAGGCAGAGTGCACGAGGTATGAGCGTTAGCAATCGACAATTGATAAGCAATGGACCAAAAATAGAAGCAGTAAAAAAAATGGCAAATGAGACAAATGGGAGGAGTCCAGTAACTTATGCATACACACACACACACATTGTACATTTGCATTTTTCCCTTTACGCATAGAAAGCGCATATTTACACTTCCGCTTGAGAAAAAAACAAACAAACACACAAATGATTACCCCTTTTTGAGAACGTTGTGCGCGTATGTAAATGGATGCTACTTGTATTAAAGGAGATTTAACGACTTAACACTACATCACACCTATACACTCACACTAGGGTGTTGCAAAAGCGCAATGCACATTCATATAGACGCTCATCCACACACTTTATTTTCTCCCCGTTCTTCGATCCACCCCCTCGACGGCATGATGTGGGTTTAAAACAAAACAAAACATAAAAAAGTAAATCCAACACCTCTTAAACCACACACAAAAAAACAATACATAAAAAAAGTGAGAAACCTGATACAATAAGAGGTGGAATAACAACAACAACACAACATATTATGTCAAGTGACAAGAGTATTGTATAGATTTAGGAGACACATCGATCCACACGTGCACGATGTGTCTCTCTTGATAGACACCTCAATATTTAGAAAGTCCATTTTCTCCAATGTATATATATATATACTCGTGTATAAACTTTTACATTTCTATTCCTGTTACTAAGGTATTTTCATTCGGCTGAAGGGTAAGGGAGGCGGAGACGCGATGATGAAGGAGGATTCGGGAGAGGGGGTAGGGGAGACACATTCGTAACGAGCCTCGGTGCCCGTAAAGAGCACCGACTAACAATAAACGTAAACAAAAAAAATCAAACACACGCCTACGCTCTCGCATTCACAAAGATAATAATAATAATTATATATATATATATATATATATTGAGAGAGAGAGACTCACACAAGGCTGTGTGCATATATATATATATATATGCACACACATATCTCAAAATTAGTACTTGTAGTAATAAAAGTTGAGAGAGAAAGAGAAAAAGAAAGCAGAAGACAACAATAAACAAAGAGACCCTATCCCACCCCCACTACGAACGACAAAATGGGGATAAGGTACGAAGAGAGAGGGGGAGAGAGGAAGAGAAGGAGCACAAAAAATGAGAAGGGATACAAAACTATTTGTGTTTCCCTTTTTTCCCTTTTGTACCTCACCTTTCTCATTTCTTCTACCATATATGGACATTACATTGTTTTCTTTTTCCCTTTTCATCTGACCATTTTACCTTATTCTCGCATGCTGGGGGAGAGATGCTGTGGGGGGGGGGGGGACTTGTACCTGTGTGCACTTGCGCGTGCGTGTGAATCGTCGCAGTTGACACGACAACCTTCAATCAAATCTTCTCGCTCTCTCGCATGCATACATATCTATTTACGTACACCACACCTGCCAATGCTCAGAGCCGATACATGTGCAGCCCAAAGTGACAGTTGTCAGTAGTAAATCACGGTTATCTTCACGCTAACCACAGGAAAAAATTAGGGTAGAGGAGGGAGGGGAGTGGGGGGGGGACCATAGTGAGGAATTATCATTTTGCTCCAGTGATTATTGCACAAACAATTTTCATTATTCTATGTAGGTACGTAGAAGAGAGAGAGTGACACGGAGAGAAAGAAGTGACAAAGCAACGCCTCACAACTACAAGCCTTTTAGTTGAGAGAACATTACATCTCTTCTACGCACCAAAGGAAAAGTTACTACGTATTCTTTACCACTATACTTCACTTCCTTTTTTTCACTCCCTGATTTGCTCCCGCCTCGACGAGGTGCAGGAGCATAGCTGTCTACTGACCAATATGTGCACACCTCAATTTGTTGTCACCTCTTTTTCTCTCGATTCCACTTTGTTCAAACGTACGGACACACACACACACACACATACATAACTGAATGTGTGTGTGTGTGCATTTGCACTGAATCAGAGGCACAAACAATGACCCCTCCCCACCCTCGCCCTCTCTCCCTTTTCCATCTTCGCTAGGAATGTACGTTTGAGAAGTAATTAAACTTGTGTGGGAAGCAGAGTGAGCGATGCATGTGTGTCCATGGGCACATACACACAGAACACAAAAGAGAAACACCACATACTGCTAACGTATTTGCGCAACCGTAAAACTAGCTGAAACGGCACAGCTAGCCACTGGATCCGGTTAGATATACATATATATGCACATCTATACCTTTGTGAACGTATACATGCCTGGTATGGTTTAGTTATCACTCAGCATCGGCCTTTATATGCACACGTACCTTTACACAGGACAGATTCAGCACAGAGTGTGTAGATATCCCTCCCCTCCCCTCTCGCTCCATACACACACACACACACAGTACATGTATAAGAGAGGGAGAATCAGGGGGGGGGGGGGACGGGAGACAGGGGATTATTACAATAATAATAAAGAAAGAGGGAAAAAAGAACGTCTCTGTTTCACTCACTGTGTGTGTGCTTGTGACGTAAAAATGTATTTTTGTTTTTGTGGTTGATAGTAATAATGATATACTAACAAGCAGGGAAAAAGAAGAGGAGCACACGACTAAGAGCGTGGAGGAAGAGGTGATGGTGGTGGTGGCGGGGGGGGGGGGGGGAATACCTATGATCGGCGGGTTGGCCTTCCCCCCGGCTTCGACCTGCACACCTACATCCCTAGCCACCGGCCCCCACCCACACACCCCACCACG
>JAODGE020003343.1:0-10648 GCA_027574965.2 Ecitophya simulans
ATAATTATCTCGCCTCGTTCGGTTGCGTTCGTTCGTTCGCAGGCGCACGACAGTCCCGTCCGCACGATGGTCTGGTCGCACAACGACAGCTGGATGGTGACCGGCGATCACGCCGGCTACGTCAAGTACTGGCAGTCGAACATGAACAACGTGAAGATGTTCCAGGCGCACAAAGAGGCCCTGCGTGGAATCAGGTATCTACACATTGAACTCCGTTTTGCTCGCCGTTCTGTACATAGAATAACGTTAATAATACTGCAAATAAATGGCACCTACCTATCCTTGTCGATGCTAACGTGATGCGTGCGCGCCGCTCGCACGCAAGACGAAACGTCGCCGAGATAATAAAGGCTACAGAGAGAGGCGTTGCGATGTGGTCGCCCGACTTTGAACGTGCGCTGTGATACACTGTGATTTAATTTATTAGATTTTATATATCTGGATGCTAGAAATTCGTCGACGACGCTTTGAAATTGTAACGACTCTGAATGATTTCCCCCTAGGAGGTTGCTAATGAATAAACTCTTGCTGAAAATTGCCGTTATCTTATTTAAGAGTGCCACCGAAACACCGTCACAACATCCAGTTGCGATTATCATTTTTATTTTCTCTATTATTTTGCTATTTGGTTTCTATCGATTTTCGAACGACAGTTAACTTTTAACGATTAGTTTTCGGACTGTTCACGTTCTCTCTTCGCTTGCCGAGGACGTGGTGGACAAGCGCGCAGCGTTAACGCGACTCGTTCAATAAAGCCGATAGCACGCATCTTTTGTTACGACTCGTTTTCTATCGTTTGCTCTGTTGTTGTTGTGTCTAGCTTCAGCCCGACGGACAGTAAGTTCGTGACGTGCTCCGACGACGGCACCCTGCGCATCTGGGACTTCTTTCGGTACCAGGAGGAGAAGGTGCTGCGAGGTAAATGCGCTTGGCGCTCGCCGCTGCCGCTGCTCGTTGGAATGAAGTACGTGTGTGTTGATTTTAGGGCACGGCGCGGACGTGAAGTGCGTGCACTGGCATCCGCAGAAGGGCCTGATCATTTCCGGCAGCAAGGACAACCAGCAGCCGATCAAGCTGTGGGACCCGAAGACCGGACACTCGCTGGCGACGCTGTGAGTTGAGAAACGTGCCTACCCAACACGCGCATTGTTGCTTACGTTTTCGCGCCTAGCCACGCGCACAAGTCGACCGTGATGGACCTGAAGTGGAACGACAACGGCAACTGGCTGATCACGGCGTCGCGCGACCACCTGCTGAAGCTGTTCGACCTGCGCAACCTCGGCCAGGAGGTGCAGACGTTCCGCGGCCACAAGAAGGAGGCCTCCAGCGTCGCCTGGCATCCGCACCACGAAGGCCTCTTCTGCAGCGGCGGCTCCGACGGCTCCATCATGTTCTGGCACGTCGGGTAAGGACGGCGAGCTCGTGCGCGCCCCCCGAACCGGTTTAATTCGCTCCGTTCGCGTTGCCCGCAGCGCCGACAAGGAGGTGGGCGCCATCGAGCAGGCGCACGACAGCATCGTCTGGACGCTGGCGTGGCATCCGCTCGGGCACATCCTCTGCTCGGGGTCGAACGACCACACGTCGAAGTTCTGGACGCGCAATCGGCCCGGCGACCAGATGCGCGACAAGTACAACCTGAACACGCTGCCGCCGGGCGTCGCCGGCGCCGAGGACGTCGACGTCGACGAGCCGTCGATGATACCCGGCATGGGGCCGGAGGACAAGGTGGAGCCGTTGGTCGTCGCCGAGAGCGCCGACCACGGCACGGAGATACCCGGCCTCGACCTGGAGGCGGCGACGAACGCCAACGAGGATCGCTCCCGGTCGAAGAAGGTGCCGTACAGCAAGCCGATACCGCGCAACTTCCAGGCGCAGTGGAACGAGACCGGCGCGGACGAGGAGCCCGCGTCGACGGTGACGGACTTCATCACGCAGCTGGTGGAGAACACGCCCGGCGTCGTGCCCCTGCAGAAGATCACGCCGAACGCCATCATCGTCTACGGCAAGCTGATTCCGGTCGTTCGTAAGTGTGCGCGGCGGAGAGCGCGTTCACGCGGCACGTTAATGCGTCTTTCTCCGTCAGCCGGCTCGAAGTTGGAGCAGGCGATCGCCGACGGTCCCGAGGTGCTGCAGAAGTTCATCGATTCCGGCCAGATCGAAGAGCTGCACGACGTCATGCCGCACAACGACGACGAGGACTACCTGAACCAGGCGTACGGGGAGGAGGAGGACGACGAGAAGTCCTCGCAGCGCGCCCGGAAGTCCGACCCGCCGCCGCCGACGCCGGTGTGGGAGCGTCCGCCCGATCTCGACGAGGAGATGCGCATCGCGTACGGCTTGAACGGCGACCGCGAGCGGGACAGGGACAGGGAGAGGGACAGGGACAGGGACCGCGACAGGGATCGCGATCGGGATCGCGACCGGGATCGGGACAGGGATCGAGACAGAGATCGGGACAGGGATCGGGACAGGGATCGGGACAGGGACAACGAGCGCGGCCGCGAGCTGGACTTTCGCCCGCCGCCGCCGCGTCCACCGTTCGAGAACAGCTTCCACATGCGCGAGTACGACGACCGCCCCGACATGGAGTTCGAGTATCCGCCCGACCGGCGCGACTTCATGCCGCGCAACGGCGGCGGCTTCTTCGGCCAGCGCAACGGCATGGGCATGCCGCCGCCGCCGCCGCCGGTGTTCATCGGCAACGGCAACTTCCAGCCGCCGAGCTTTCCCGGCCGGCCGCCGCCGCCCGACTTTCGCGGCATGGGCATGAGCATGGGCATGAACATGAACCCGATGAATCGGCCGCGCATCAACGGCAACATGCGCGGCCCGCCGCCGCGCAGCATGCCGCCGCCGCGGCCGAGGGGCCCGCCGCTGCCGCATCGGGGCGGCGGGCGCGCGCGCCGCTTTTGAGGCGGATCGCGCACATCGGACAGAAATGGACTGTGTTTTGTGTTAGTTATAGGGTGCGCGTGGAGAGGTGGAATCGCGATTTGATTGATTGAATTGATTATTTTTTGACGAATAAACAGCCGCAGCGCTTGATGCACTACTATAAGAGGTCGGAACGACGTTCCAGGGCAGTCAATGATGAACATATAAGGACGCATCAATCTGAAATAAGGAATCAATTTTTTACGTCGCGTTTCGATGGCACGAGTTTGAAACGACCTCTCAAACTATAAAAACAGTAATTCATACATTTTTTGGGGGTTTTGGGGAATTTTCAAAACGCGTGTTTGTTGAACAGTTTAATATTGCAACATACAAGGCGTTGAAATGTACTTTACGACCCTTAAACTAGAAACATCCGTTACTGAGAAAGCAGATGATAGTAATTTATACACCAAGTGCAAAAAGAATTGATTTTTTGGTTATCGGGGAATGTTTGAAGGACATGTTTTGATGACAAGTTTGATATTTCAGTATACAGAGCGTCTAAATGCACTTTACAACCCTTAAACTATAAAAATTCGTTAGTGAAAAAGCAGATGATAGCAATTTATACACCAAGTGCAGAAAGCAATGTTTTTTAGGTTACCGAGAAATGTTTAAAAGACGTGTTCGATAAAAAGTTTACTATTTCAACATACAGGACGTTGAAATGGACTTTACGACCGTTAAACTAGAAAAATCTGTTACCGAGAAAGCAGATGATAGTAATTTATACACCAAGGGCAGAAAGCAATGTTTTTAGATTACTGAGGAATGTTTGATGAAAAATTTAATATTTCAGTATATAGGGCGTTGAAATGCACTTTACAACCTTTAAACTATAAAAAGTCGGTACTCTGAAAGCAGATGAATTTATACACCAAGTGCAGAAAATTGTGACAAGTTTAATATTTCAGTATACAGGGCGTCGAAATGCACTTTACGACCTTTCAAGCATTGATTGTTAGGTTGCTGAGGAATGTTCAAAAAACGTGTTCGTTGAACAGTTTTTAACATACAGGGCGTTGAAAAGCACTTTACGATTTTTAAACTAGAAAAATCCGATACCGAGAAAGATGATAGCAATTTATATATACACCAAGTGCAGAAAGCATTTTCTTTAGGTTATTGAAGAAGAATATTCAAAGGATGTGTTTGATGAAAAGTTTAATATTTCATCATAGAGGGCATCAAAATGCACTTTACGACCCTTTAACTAAAACAGTTTTTAGGTTACTGAAGAATGTTCAAAGGGCGTGTTTGATGAAAAGTTTATTATTTTGGTATACAAGGCGTTGAAATGCACTTTGCGACCCTTAAACTATAAAAATCCGTTACCGAGAAAGCAGATCGTAGTAATTTATACAGCAAGTGCAGAAAGCATTGTTTTAGGTTACCGAGAAATGTTTAAAAGGCGTGTTCGATGAAAAGTTTAGTATTTCAGTATACAGGGCGTTGAAATGCACTTTACGATCCTTAAACTAGAAAAATCCGTTACCGAAAAAGCAGATGATAGCAATTTATACACCGAGCACAAAAAGCCTTTTTTTAGGTTACTGAGGAATGCTTGAAGGACATGTGCGATGACAAGTTTAATTTTTCAGTACACAGGACGTCGAAATGCACTTTACGACCCTTAAACTAGAAAAATTCGATACTCTGAAAGCAGATGATAGTAGTTTATATAACAAGTGCAGAAAGCATTGCTATTTAGGTTACTGAGGAATTTTTAAAGGGCGAAAAAGGATGAAAAGTTTAATATTTCAACATACAGGGCGTTAAAATGCACTTTAGAACCCTTAAACTATAAAAATTCGTTACTGAGAAAGCAGATGATAGCAATTTATACACCAAGTGCAAAAAGCAGTGTTTCTTAGGTTACCGAGAAATGTTTAAAAGACGTGTTCGATGAAAAATTTACTATTTCAACATACAGGACGTTGAAGTGGACTTTACGACCGTTAAACTATAAAAATCCGTTACCGAGAAAGCAGATGATAGTAATTTATACACCAAGTGCAGAAAGCAATGTTTTTTAGATTACTGAGGAATGTTTGATGAAAAATTCAATATTTCAGTATACAGGGCGTTGAAATGCACTTTACAACCTTTAAACTATAAAAAGTCGGTACTCTGAAAGCAGATGATAGTAATTTATACACCAAGTGCGGAAAGCATTGCTATTCAGGTTACTGAGGAATGTTGAAAGGACGTGTTCGATGAAAAGTTTAATATTTCAGCATACATTACAACATAATTTTTATCCTTAAGACGTAACGCTAGTAACTCATGTGCGAGTAATAATCCTGGAAAACCTGCACGTAGATCTCCTTCTCGCACTGCGTCATTTGCGCGATGACCGTGTCGTTGATGTCGGTGACAGCGTACGACTGATTGCCGACTTTGACGCGCGGCACGTTGCTGTCGTCCTCGTCGTCGCTGTCCATCGTCTCCACCTCGTCGACCTCGTCGTGCTTGACCTCGGCCATCTCCTCGTCGCTCGAGTCGGAGTCGTCGCGCGTGCGCAGGCCCTTGAGCGCGTGCGACGCGTGCGTGTCGGCGGCCTTCTTCTCGTGCGCGAGCAGCACGCTCATGATGTCGTCCGACCGGACGCCGCCGCCGGCGCCGTCGGCGTCGCCGGCGGCCTCCTCGACGAGGGCGCGCGCGGCGTCCGCCTCCGGGTCGGTGATGACGGTCGACTCGGACATCCAGATCGGCTGCTCCTTGCGCGCGACCGTCGTCGCCAGGTCGGCCTCGTCGCCGATGGTGACGTCGACGCGCGCCTCCTCGACGGCGAAGCCCGAGTTGCGCGTCGCCTCGCCCGACCACGTCTCCGGCTGCGGCACGGGCTTCTTGTCGAGGCCGCGGATCGTGTTGATGTCGACGGGCTCCGGCTCGAGCACCTCGGGCGCCAGCTTGATGCCCTCGACCTCGCGCAGCAGCATGTACAGCGGCTCCAGCTGCTCGTTGAACTTGGCGAGCAGCAGTCGCGAGTCTTTCTTCGGCATCGCCGACTGATCCTCTTCGACGACCTCGCGGCAGTACGTGCAGCGGAACTCCTGCGTCATGAAGTCGAACAACTGGTCCGCCTCCAAGTCCGTATATGTTTTGAAGCAACTGGGGCATTTGAAGCTCGCTCGACTCGTCGCGTCGCGCTCCTCGGTCTCCAACCGCTTCCGCATCAAATCTAGTTTGTATTTTACCACATTTACAAAGCTTTTATAGTTGATGAAATAGTAGTTTACTTTTTGGGCCTTCCCGTCTAGTCCCGTCTCCATTTTGAGCCTGACTTGTAGGAATTTGTCGCTCTTTAACGTCGCTATTCGCGCCCGCAACATCTTCCGCTCGAACTTGAGCAATTCGCATAAATCGTCCTCTTTCATACACGGATTCCTCACCAGCATGTCAACAATGAGTGCATCTTCGATGCAGTAAAATCCTCTTACAATTAATCTCGCCAGTTGTTTTAAACTGCTCGGTATTTCGGTGACCAAACGTTCCTCGGCCATCGTGTCGGCGGTTAAATCGGTGAAAAGTTTATACTTAATAAAACATTGTAAAACGATGGAATATTTCTTGTTTAGTGTTTATCTGTTTGCGTTGTTTATTTTAAAATTTGACATTACAAGAGGTTAAGTTCTTGAAAAAAAAACTTGCTAGTTGCATACATTCTTATTTACAACCTTAACCAGTTTAACGTTCTAAGTGAGGAACAGTTTTCAGTAAATTTGACCTATAACAGGTTGTAATATTAAAATATAGGAGCGGACCTCTCACTCTCTTAACGAGTCTCCACAAGTCAAGACCCATCTTTCACATTTACCTTCTACGGAAACTAATTCTAGGGAGTTTCACTGTTTCCGTAGCATAAAGAGTTTTATTATGAATTACTAAGATAAAAGGATACAGGTATTACACGTATATTAATTTATTGACAATTATTTAAATAAAAGTTTGTTTAAACTATTTGTAGAAATTGTTGCAAACAACAAACAACAGATGCAAAATCAAATCTATAAATTTGGCAACGTCGCGCTGTTCCACCAGACGCCTAGTGAGAAGTGCGCAGTAAAATGAAAACGCTCCCACTACGCACACTGTTGCTAGCCATTCGGTGGCCTTCGATGCTAACTGGCGAGCAGACGAATTTTTGAAGTTCAGACTCGAAACACCGACCGCAGGTTTCACCGTTCCAACTAGATTCGTGCAATGTTATTGAAACGTAACGCGTCGCGCGTCGTGCCGACGACGTCTTCGCACGAGCGCGTACTGAGCGTGTGATGTGCGCCTCGCGAACGCCGCGTTGATCCGCGCTCCCGACCAGCGAGTCCTCGGCATTCGAATCCCAGATGCTTTCGTTCATTCGCGTCGTCCGAAATTCCGCGAGCGCACGATGAGCAGCAACGACGAGGAGAAGACCGACGGCAAGAGCTATCCGCTGGACCTGGCCGCGAAGATCGGCGTATCGAAGCCGTCCGCCGATGGCAAGACGACGGCGACGCCGCTGCTGATACCCGGGGGTGCTCCGCTGAGAAGCTTCAGGATAATGTCGCAGCCTCCGGCGGTGGCGGCGAGCACCGGAGGCGCCACGATCATCACGAACCTCGTCCCGCAGGGCACCATCATTAAGCAAGGTGCGTTGGCAAACGACGACACAAATGTGGGGTTAACTCTTTGTTCTTTGCCAGGCGATGCTACGAGGCACATCACAGGGATAATCAACACGCAGGTCCAGCCGCAAGTGGCTGGGAACATACTGCAGAGGCAAATCACGTTTCCCGTCGTCGCGCAGAATTCGCACGTGCCTAGGGGCGCGTCGGTGGTGGCGAATCTGTCAGCGCCGCGGAGCAACGTCGCCGGCGCCATCCGCGGTCCGCTCGTGGTGACGGCGTCCGCCACCGGGCAGGCGACGAACCTGGTGCGCAGCGCGCGCGCGCCCAGCCCGGCGCAGGCCGGCGCCGCGTGGATAAGCACGAGCGGCGCGAACGGCACGCAGCAGGTGAAGGGCGTGCCGGCCGTGCTGTCCGCCGGGCGCGCGACGACACTCGCCGGCGGCAAGCCGGCCGCCGTCGTGGCGAAGCCGCAGGTCGGGCAGATCGTCTCCACGATCAAGCCGAACACGACGATACTGCAGTCGGCGATCATCGGGCAGGGGCAGATCCATCAGTTCAAGAACGCCGTGCCCGGCATCCAGACGCTCAGCACCACCGTGACGCTCGCCCAGGTGGTGCCCGCCCGCACGCAGACGCTGGTGTACAGCACGGGTGCGACGGGGTTCGCGCCGACGCCGCGCATCACCGTCGCGCCGAACGTGCAGCGCGGCCAGACAGGCGCGCCGCCGCGACCGCTCGCGCAGGTCACCGCTGCGCGGCTCGCCGTGCCCGTCACCGTCGGCGCGACGCGCATCCTCGCGCCGCAGGGCGCCGTGCTCACGCCGGCCGCGCGCATCGCCGCCGTGCCGGCGTCGCAGCCGACCGCGCTGCCGACGCGAATCATCTCGACGCAGGCGAACGTCTCCCTCGGACGTCTCACCGTCGCCGTCACGAACGCGCCGGCGAACGCGGTCAACACCATCCTGCCGCAGATGCGGCCGACGCTGGTCGTGCCCACTTCCGGCGTGCAGAATCGCGGCGGCGTGCAGGCCGCCAAAGTCATCGCGCAGGGCACGCAGGCTATTCACCTGGCTATGCCGGCGACGGGGATTAAAACCTCGGCCATATCGACGCCTCGTACTCGTAAGCTTGCTTCGTAGTCGTTTTGTTTTTCCATCGCAAACGCTAACGATTTCGTTGTTTCGTTGTTGTGTTGTTTCAGTAAGTTCCCAAACGACGATCACCCAACGCCCGGCCGCCATGAGCATCGCCAAGGTATATCCGAATCAGGAGGGTCAGGCGACGAGTTTGTACCTTCAAACGCCCGCTCAGCACAACGCCGCGCGGCGGACATCGCCTGGTAATGAATATTTTAGCACCACGTGCATTGGCGTCGATATCAAATTGCTGATTGTTGATAATCGCAGGCCCGCCCACGCAGGCGCAGCCGATTCCCGCCACCTCGGCGACGAAGTACCCGTTCTACGACGACGGCGCCGGCGGCAGATTCCCGCGCACCTTCGGCCAGGCGAGCAGCGGCGCCGCGTCGCAGGCGCCGCCCGCGCAGCGGTCCGCGCCGAACGCGAGCGCCGCCGTCGGCAACAGCCAGGCGAATCGCTTCAATCCGATCGCGAGCGCCGCCGACCGGGCGTACGCGTCGGAGAACTCGGACGCGCAGAACGTTCCGCCGAAGATGACGTCGTCGCCGCGGCCGAGCATACTGCGCAAGCGCGAGCACGACGGCGGCGCGCCGCTGAAGGCGGCCAAGAATCTCATGTCGAGCCTGGCGAACCTGCAGCCGCCGCTGTCGCCGCCGTCGCGGCCCGACTCGCGCAACAACGGCCACAGCTCCGGCGGCAGCACGACGATCTCGGCGACGTCGAGTCCCGGCCTCGCGGACGCCAACGACGACAGCAGCCAGCACGCGCCGATGAACAAGGAGGAGGAGGAGAACCGGCCGCCGGTCGAAGTCAGTCCGCGCAAGAAGCCGCGCAAGCAGAATCTGTACGTGGTTTCGTTCGCGCGACGCGCGTTTGTCTAGCGTAATGTGACGTCGCGCGTCTGTTCAGGACCGGCAACGACATGGAGGAGCACGACGACGACATGCAGTTCATCTCCGAGCGCGACCTCAAGCGCGAGCACGACGAATCCGACGGCATGAACTCCGAGGGGCCCCAGGACGGCGCGCCGGAGTCGCGGCACGGCGTCGCCAGCGTGCGCAAGCCGGCGTCGGCGAGCCTCCTCAACTACATGCAGCGCTGGAAGACGACGAACAACCACTACCAGCGCTACTCGGACGTGCGGCCCAAGGACGAGCGTCGGCCGACCATCATCGAGATGGCCAACCAGCACCGCGTGCTCGACAAGATCAACGGCTGGAAGATCCACCATCTCTCCACGCAAATGGAGGACCTCGCCGAGGAGGAGCACGCCGTGCACACTCAGCTGGCGGACATCCTGAAGTTCACGGACAAACAGGACCTGGGTAATCCGGACATCAATCGAATTACCGAACTGATTAAGGTGAGCGCGCTGGTTGCTTACGCCTCGCTCGGCGTTCTCGTCGCTCAATCGTGGCTGCTTCTCTGATTGAATTAGGGCAATATGCAACGAGTGAAAATCATCAAAGACGGCATGGTCGAGGCTAACGCGGCTATCATGAAAATCTTCGATCACAAGGTGCACGTGACTGATATAATCAACAGGTGCGCCAGCAAACGCAACTACAAGAAGCGCGAGAAGACGTAAGGCGGGCGCGCGCGCGCGCGTTGTTTTTACTTACTCGGTGTGACGTGAGAGCGGTGAGTTTTTATTATTTACGACTAGGGGCCGCGACGCGCTCCGAATGTTTGTATTTGAATAAGTTTTTTAAAAGAAACTATCTATTTCTCCATGTTGTGCATATAAATTGACCACAAAGTAATAATTTATCATTTGTAAATAGGCGAGTATAAATTTTATAAAAAAATATATTATAAATTGACTTTCGGCGCGCTCTATTACAAATGCACATTCCAACATATTTTAGTGAGACGCCAAGAGACCGATTTTGGTCGTTTTTGCAAGGTTTTGCAGGTGAATAACTTTGTTCGGAAATTCATTTCGAATCTTTAAAAAATGCA
>JAODGE020003373.1:0-10578 GCA_027574965.2 Ecitophya simulans
AAGAGGTCCAGCATATCACAGGGAGAGCCGATGACGGCGGAACTCATAAGAGACCTAAACCCAAGGGAACTACTCCATCTAGCAGAGGATCTAGGACTCCCTTTCACCGAATAAATACGTTTTAGCACAAAAGATCTCTTAGGTCGCAGTGCTGCATGGGCGGACATCTGCCCACAACCTATATAAAAAAAAAAAAAAAAAAAAAAGGCAAACAGAAGTACCAGCTAAGCAGTGGTTTGTTGTCTAGCGCAAGGCCCGCTAAGTGGGAACTGCATTATAACAAAAATTAAAATTTACAATATCTAATTAAAAACTAGCCAAAGACTTGCCAACTAGCCGCTTGTAGATAAACGTGTTTACTTTTTTGTCTGATAAAATACTGTTGTACGTTATGTAAGGTTATATGTAAAAAAAAGCATGCATCGGCCGGAAATCGAGCCCGGAGCGCTGGCAGGCGAGCATTCTGCCATTGAACCACCGGACGGATGGTAATGCCGCAAAACCCATCAAGGTGAAAAGCGCTGTATACCAGGGTGACTCCATAAACCCACTTGTCTTCACACTTATTAGCGCCACAATAATACACCACATAAACAGTGACCCAAATATCGCGAACATGACCAAAGGTCGCCACACCACCATCGCATATATGGACGACATTAAATGCCACGCAAGCACAGTCCAGCAATTAAAGTTCATCACCGAAGAAATCCAAAACGCCAGAAGCGAGATTGGCTTAGAACTCCACATCAACAAAAGCGCTATCTGCAACAAAGACGGAGAAGAAGCCGACTTCCTACCACGAGTACAGGAATCTTATAGGTATTTAGGCTTAGAACCGGCACAGGACCTTGGCTCAAACTACGATACACTGCGGAGAAACAACCAAAAGAGCCCGACAAATCTTACAATCCAATCTGGCAGAAAAAAGTCTTGTACAACAGCACAACTTTACCAGCAGCTATCTACGTAACAGGGAATATCCAGCCTTCAGAACGGGTCACGACCACATTGAAACGATGCAGAGACCTGGACAAGGAAATTCGCGCAATTGCAATCTCAGCCCACATTAAAAGCAAAACGTCCAATCAGAAGCTCTACATGTCTCCAAGAGTAGAAGAGCTGGGTTTTTGCACCATCGAACTAGAAACCGAGATACAATTCGTACGGAGATATGCCTATCTTGTAACTTATCCAAATCTAGCCAAAACTTTTAACCGGATGGCGCAACCAGACACCGATTGCCATGAATACTGCGAACTGGCAATCAAAATAATGAAGGAAGTAGACGAAGAACAACGAATAATGGACTGGGCAAAATGCGCCCACTACCCTAAGCATAGAGACCAAATTTCCTTCCCTACTTTAAACGACATCAGAATTAACTCCTTCAAGATAAATTTCCTGAACGCGGCCGCTGACGAGCAACTTCAGTCCGTCCGGAGTCACTCAGAGGGAAACGAAATGTGCCGTCGAGGATGCCCCGCACCAGAGACGGCTGCCCACATTGTCAGCGGATGCCTGAGATGTTCACTAGCTTACAACCCCCGGAGGAAATGCTGAAACACTTCTAATTTGGGAAAGCTAACATCAACATCGATTTCACCGGGAAGAATGGAGTGGAATACCGTAGTCGAGCTGGTCAATCCCCCCTGCTTGAAAAGAAGATCCACCACAACAAACCAGACATATACGTGGAAATGGGCAAGAAAAATAACAAGCGAATAGTCCTCATAGAAGTGTGTGTAGCTCACCTCCGAAACATGGCCACCCAGGAGAAGATAAAGAGAGTGCGTTACACCAAAAACTCTGTCCGCTAACCGAGACGTGAACCTAGTAGACAAATTGAAGCGAATCCACCAGTGCAATGTCAAATTAGGTGTCTTTGTTGTAACCTGCTTTGGAGAAATGCTGGCTAAAGACGAAATAAAAAATTTCAATAAAATTCTCAAGATAATCGGGCAGCAAGAACACAGCTGCAAAAACATCGTCCGTGATGTTACCTACAGTGTGGCGACCCAAACCGCAACTATATTACAACGACACCTACAAACAGACTGATAATGTCTAATGTCTAAATGTCTAATGTGCAATGTTTAATTTTGTTTGTGTATTTTATGCTTCTATTTATCTAGATTTTGTTACGTTACTGACTAATTATAATGCATATTCCGTCTGTACCATACTGCCGATGGCCGATCTCTGTGACCGAGCTGTCTTATTTTGGCAATAAACAACTAAACCACCGATGCCACGTCAAATCACCTTAATTGTAGTTTAGGTATATTTGACTTTTTCTACTAATATTTTTAATTAAAAACGTATTAATTTCGCATTAAAACGTATTAATTAATTTAACGTAATAATTAATTTTAAAAAAATACTTACACATGCTTATATTACTTAAGTAGTTGCTACAAGTCTTTGACAGTTTTACCATGATGATTTGAGTTCTAATTATATCTTTTTTTTGTATATTGTAAATTTTATACAATCAAACACAAACTAGTTGCAGATGTACTGCTTACAAATTTGATCCATATTAAATACTGCTTTATTGAAGTCATTGAGGCCGTCGGTTCATCTCACATAAGTCAAAACAATAAAAATAACAACCAGTAGTTATGGCCGCCATAACAACCATTTTGGTTATAACATATTTTACCACATTTTTTCCTAAATATGTCAAAAATAAAACAAACAAAAATCTGTGGCGCTTGATGACTCAACAGGACACAATAATATACTATGTACCCAAAACTTGAGTTCAACAGTGTGTATTGCAAGAGTAGTGTCCATGGCTTCAATATTTAAAGTTTTTATGAACAATTTGGCAGCAATTCTTAATCTTATATTTGTCAAAAGTTAGGCACGCATGTCCCAAAATTCAACAAAATGCAAAACCTAAATGAATAGGATAGAATAATAATGAAGAGATGATTTGTAAGACTTCGTATTACATTGTTAAAAAAAACGCCTTTATTACAGCCCGGCTAGCTCAGTCGGTAGAGCATGAGACTCTTAATCTCAGGGTCGTGGGTTCGAGCCCCACGTTGGGCGCACTTTGTTTGTTTAACCATGTAATGTGCGTAAAATTGCGTAAAATATAAATTTTAAAAACCTAACTTTTTTAAACACTTTTCTTTCTTTTTTTTGCTAAAATACAAAACTGCAAAAATAACCTCAGTGTATTTTTGATATATGCTGGGTGGTTAAACGTACCTTAAAATACTCACTTAGATGCTAATGAACCCCAGAGAAGACGCAGGGCTTTGTATTCAGATTGTGCAGAAAAATTCTTGTTAATTATGGTAATAGGGTGTTTATTCATGATTGATATGTAAATTCGCAGTGTTGTAAAAATAGGAAGTTTGCATTAGTCGGAAATGGAACCAGAACCGCCCGCGAACATTCTACTGATGAACCACTCTATCCTGGCCAACCGGGTTGTAAATGTTTTAATTTGATAATTAGTTATTTATTTGTGTAATTGCTTATTAAATAAGTAAAATGTTCAGTTGGTAAAGTTTGGGCTAGCTTGTACTGTGTAGATTTTGTTATGATTTCATATCAGATTCCCCAGTTTCCCTATCAGGTTTGTGTAACCCTCAGGATGTATGCGATTGTGAACATTTCAACTTTTCAAACTCAATTGGCCATACTAGTTTTGAAGCTATTGTTTAAGAGAATTGGACTGCAAAAACATAATGGTAAAAACATTCTCCGTAATGCTACCTACAGTATGGCGATCCAAACCGCAACTACACTATAACGGCATCTACAAACAGATGTGTAATGTGTAATGTTAAATTGTGTTTGTATATATAATGTTTTTATTGACTTTAATTAATGTAGCGTTACTGACTACTTATAATATGTATATACCGTCTGTACAAAACTGCTGATGGCTAATTCTTGTGACCAAGCTGTCTTATTTTGGCTATAAAATGTAAGTGTAGCTTATGCTTAGTTGTTTCCTTCTACCAAAAATTGTAATTAAAAACGTAATAATTTCAAATTCTTACAATCTGCTTGTATTACTATAGTTAATCAAGTGCTACAATTCTTGGACAAACTAACCATAAAGCTTTGAATTCTAATTTCATCTTTTTTTGGGAATATAGTAATTTTGATGCAGTCGAACACAAGCAAGTTGCAGATGTACTTCTTACAAGTTTGATCCATATTGAAAATGGCTCTATTTAAGTCACTCAGGCTATCGGTACTTCTCATATAGGTCAAAACAATAAAAATTATACTCTAGCAGTCGCAAAATTGGTTTTTGAATGAAAAACTTAGAAATTTTAACGATTTGCAGACGATCGGTGACAGGTGCTCGATGCAGACTTGGTACACGCCCAAAATGTGCCAATATTTTTATAACACCCGAAAGCTAATTTCTTGCTTGTTATTTCCATGGTTGTTGCATTCCAATCGACTAATTATCAGTTGAATTATAAAGCGGTGAGAACCTAGCCCTAGATCTGGTAGCAATACATGGCTCTAATGGAAAATTTACATGTAAAAATTTTCAAGCATTTATAACACGCTTACGCAGATAATTCGTCGTGCAGTTATGTATATGTTTATATGCTAATTGGCTTATTGCATTTAAACACAATTCGATATTTTTTATCGTGTCGGTCAAAAATGACTTTAAAATAAAAAACGCAGGTCTATTTAAAATACATGGAAAATTGGTTCAAAATGGCTGTAACTTGTGATGCAGACAATTCGAGCGCCCAGATAAACACTGGTACATATGTAATTTTGTATTATCTTCCGATTGAGCCTAAGCACGATTCATACATTTTTGGGCGTGTCGGTCAAAATTAACATTAAAGTAAAAAATTTCTTCTTATGTATACAATTTGGCGCCGCTTTTAAAACAAATTCAGAATGTATATTTTATTGGGTTTCCAATGGTGGTATGTTTGATTTGATATTTTTTGGGCGTGTTAGTCAAAAATGACATTAAATGATCGACTACGTGCTGATTTAAAATACATGTGAAGCTTATTTTGGACCTCAAAAATCAGTAATAACTTTTTATGCAAGAAATTCGTCGCCGCCGTAAAAACATATTTAGAATCTGCATTTCATTACCCTTCCAATGGTGCTAAGCATTGTTGGAATCATGACTGGAATTACCCGCTTTGTTTGTTTCAACGAACAAAAACCTGTATTATCTGACTTTTTTGGGCGGCATTTGCGGAGAAGACGCGGCCGAAATCTATGACTTTTCACACGTAGTTTTTAAAAATAAATTACTTCTACGTGGAGTTTTACAGATTAAAGCCAATTGATACAAAATATATTTTAATACCATTTTAGTACCATAGATCCGTCGTTTGCGCGCAGCTGTTATCTACAAAAGTAAAAAATAAGTAACGGTACTAAAAAATTGTATTGACGCTTGTAATTAAATGTGACGTTTCAAAATAAGAGTAGAAAAGTAGTTTTGCGTGATTTGTCAGATTACCATAAGACTGCGCGTCTAATTTTAGTCGAATGGCAAAACTGGAATCTAATTTATTCAGGTAAACCAATAAGCAGACCGCCCTGATGTTAGCACTAATTTTTTTGGACCGAAAGTAGCCATAGATTGCTCAAATGTTACATTTACATATAAAATGGTTAAAAACGTATTGTCATTTGAAATCAAATAAAATGTAGATTCTGAATGTGTTTTTAAGGCGGCGACTACATATAAATACACGACTACATATGTTAATTTTTTGCCAAATCAACATGAATTATATTTCAACAAAATGGAAATACGTTTTTGTGCAGGATAAGAACAAGAATAATTCTCTTCGAGCCGATTAATATGATAATCTTTCTACACAGCTATAGTCGGCAATGGTTCAGTTTAGACTACCGATACACGCAATACAAGAGCCGTAGCAGAATCGCGTGACTCTTTGTCAAAAATTGATTGGCTCGTGCTACATCTTAATGATTACGCCACCCAATACAATGCCCGTTACTCACTTTTTGTAAGCTCTTGCTGACGTAGTAGCAGAATCGCTTGCTTCCATTGTTTGTCCGCCATATATTATTGGATAAAACAATATCTTATGTACCAGTGTTTAACTGCGCGACAATTGTTTTGCATTACAAGATACAGCAATTTTAGTTAATTTTCTTTGTAAATTATATTGACATGCGTCATGCGTCTTCAATTTTTGTCATTTTTCTCCGACGGGCCGAACAAATTTCAAATTCTTTTTGATCGCTGACTAGACGTAACACATGTACATACTAGTATTTTCTATAAATTTTACATTTAAGCAATCTAAGCTTCGGTTTATGAATCCAGTGCTAAAATTTGGGCGGCGTTTCATGGCGGTGAGATGCAGTATAATCTAGCAGTTATAATTGTTGACGCTTGCCGAGCATGGCCCAGTAGAATTCTCGGTCACTAATTTTTTTTGCAAACCTTGACGTGGTACTCTACCAGGTTTTTGTCCGTGGGTATCACGAGCAGAGTGGCGCAGCGAAAGCGTGCAGGGCCCATAACCTAGAGGTCCGTGGATCGAAACCACGCTCTACTAGTTTTTACTTTGTCAACCGAATAGCAACGCGAAAAATTGTAAATGCCTGAATAATGTCAAACAATAATGGGCACTGTTAGTTTTTAATTGCCATTTTTTACTGGAAATAGTCAAATTTTATTTTGTGTGTAAATTTAATAAATTTTAAGTTTGCAGCATCAATTTGGATGCGTAATTTGTTCAAAAACTTGATCTATACGTTTAGGAGAGCTTACATTTATTCTCCCAGCTGTGCGGCTATTGTCGGTAGTGTGAATTATTGCATCATTAGCAATAAGTCCGAGTTTAAGGTTTTTAAATATAGGTATATCATTAATGGCTACTGATGCAAACGTGTTGATTTTAACGGACAATTTCTTTTAGGTATAAGTTTACTAGCATAAGATTTTTTAAAAATGCATACGCATTAGTTTATAAATTAATCCGTTGAGCCAGAAATTGTAGTATGATGACCGCGGAATTCAAACGGGTCATTAACTAGGAGATTTATGGTACCTAGTTCTATAGCAAGTCTTGAAGGTATTACGTATTAAGTAAGTTTTGCCAGTCTGTTTTTCAATTGATAGGACTGTAGCTACTTGATTCATGCATGAGAAAGTAGCGGCCTTACAGCACCAGTGCAAGCAACCGTCATCACCTTTTGCAGCGTCTAGACGTTGTACCAAACTTTAAGACGACCTTCAAGAATATTCAACCGTCTCAATGGTCGCTGGCAAAAAGACGCAAAATCAAAGTATAAAAAAGCGCCCTGCAGCAGCAACAGTAAGTTTCTACCAAACCACGTTTTTGCCACGTCTACTCTACGGCTTACAACACCATCAATCACACCACGTACAAATAATAAAAGGCATCTGAAATACACTTTCCTATTTGACTTTTTACACTTCTGCAACCTTCCAGGACGTTGGAAAATGGAATCGCGTCAGGTAAGTATTTTACAACAGCTTCACTCATGTCTTTGTGCTGGTCTATCTGCCGATTTCAAGCCTGCTAATAGCTCCGTCTACACGTCGTTTTTTTGTTGCTTGTTTTTATTCCTAATTTTTTTTCCGGCAAAATATTTTGCATTTTTATTTGAATCTGCGCTTTTGATATTGGAAACTTACCAGGTATAGTTGTGAGTGAGTCATGTCCATCCTTTGACACATATTTGTTGAAAAATTTTCAACGTACGTAAACGTACTGTGCCAATGGATAAATGGCTCAGCGTAAGTTAGTTGCGAACGGTTGCCTCCACGTACCAGGAAAACCGTATGTTGCTTTCCCGTGGGTAACGAAGCACTGCTTACGGCTGACCTTTAATTCTGCCGTACTCGTAGAAACCGTGGAACCTGTTACCCATAAAAGTTGATGAAATAATCCAGCAACTGTGTCCGGCAGAAGCTGGCACTGTCTAGTTCCCAAAAAAACGCCGACGTCAAGTCGGGACCAGTCAAGGCTGGTTCTGCAAAGGGGCCGGCAAAAACCGGTGCCAACTCAGAGTTGGCTGTGGTTGGTTCTGCTGAAGCGCCGGCCAAAGCCGACGTTACCTCACCGACCGGGGGACAATTGGTTGTGGCGCCTTTAGCCAAACGGAACATAAATACACTTGCTAGAGACGCCTAAACAACAGTGGACAGCGACGAAATTATTTTATGTAAAATTAATCAAACTTAAATTCCTAAATTAATAATTAAATTTTAATATTCAATGTCGTAAAATATATAAAAATTGTCAGAAAATTACTGTTGAGATTTAAATAAGCAGTAATTTTTGAATTGAGTAATTACAACGTAATGTGCCAAAATTAATTCTATGGCGAAATTTACAAAAAAACACAGAAAATAACTTAGAATGGTGGGCACAGAACAGAAATTTTAGAAATTATTAATATTGTGAATACGACGATAGTAGTCAACAAAGCGTGAGAATTAAATTACATTTCAATATAGGATCACTCAATTAACATCGTTTTAATTACTCACAAAAAAATTAGGTATGCATTGCAGCCATTTTTGTATAAATAGTAATGCAAGGAACAGGCGCAATTAAATAATAACCGCAAAGAGCGAAACTAGAAGGAAATCTAAAATTAAATACATCACTTAAATATAAGAATCGGAGCACCAGTAAGAAAGCAGACAGTAAAATACATAACTCACTAAAATATTGCAAAACACCAATTCAAGAACGAGAAGATTTAAAACCTAATTTTTCCGATTCACACAAAGACAACACACAAAACTTGCAAGTAGCTGTATCAGCAGAAAAGTCTCGTCAGACAACAGCTTTGCAGCTTATAACCTCAAAACTGAAAAAGAAAACAGAGAGTATTATGCCCTAACAGCTATTGATACTTTAAGCAATATTGCGTACAAAAGTTAACGCAGAGTTGCAAAAAAAAATTAACAAACGTATAGTAACTGAGGACTTATTTGACGCTTTATTTCAAGGGCAAACATCTGGTCAGACAAAACCAAAACGTCTCCTATCATAAAAGAAATACCAATTGAAATCAATACAAACGAAACCTCTAAAGCAGCATCTTGAGCAAATTTTGTTACCTTCTAATACTACGGAACAGTCGTTACATGCCGGTACTTTGAGAGTATTAGTTAATTTCAACACGGTGCCCTTAAAATCCGACACACGGTCGCATATTCTTAATTTTGACAAACAGACTTCAGACAAACATACTAAAGAACTGAAACACCGTAATAGTACCAACGGCATAATAATGCAAGATAACGCAGATACTTTAAAACAGCGAATAACAGACGCGTAGAAACCTTTATTGCCTAAAGTCGCAAGTCCAACACTTTCTGATCCAACAAAAAACTCAATTAGAAAATATAAACACAAAGCATTGCATAACAAGTGGAATATTATTTCAAAAATTTGGTAGATGGTGCAACTAATTTATGGTTTACTATTTATTGGAGAGAAACGTCGAAAATTGTTTTTGAGAGGCGATGTAGAAACCGACTTAAAATACAAATTACGCTCGCGGAAACAACGAAACAATGAGGAAATTTTACAATATTTTTTTGACACAATGACATTGCGTATTACTTTCGCAATGAACTACAACCGAAATATTTACAAAGTTACCATTAGATCTATGGCGTAGCTTGATTGCGACAAAAGTTAGAAGAAGGAATTAAGGAATTTATTAGACGCAATGAACACTGATATTATTAATTATTTTTCTGAAGTCAAGCAATTAATTAACGCAATACAAAATATGCGCGTGAATAAAGTAGGAAACACAACTCGCGAGTCACCACAACAGAGCAATTTACCAAACATCAGAACGCGTGACCTGTTTGTTTTGCATGCGGAAAGCAAGGACAATTTGCAAAAAATTGCCGCTCAAACGTAACACACGCAGCCTTACGCGAACCAACTTAATGTCACACACAACCTATAAACTTTTATCGCGGCCCTAACTATAGTCGACTTTCTTGTTACGGGGGCAACCAAATTAATATAACAGAAACTTTCCATATAATAGATTGCGGGATTTTTATAATAACGGTCGTTATTCGGCAAGTCGCAATAATCAACACTAAAATAAATCCAGTTATACAAACTACAATCAACGCAACAACAATGTACGTGCGCCTCGCAAAAACAACTACAATAAAAGAGTCTTTTTTGAGGGATAGTTCCTTAAACCCAGACGGGCAACGGAATTAAACACACCAGCGTTTGTCGCCGCAGGGCCATCGTATAAAAATAATGCGAAATTATGTTATTGAAATTATGAAGAAAAAAATATTCACTTGCCGGCCGGCCGTGCTAGCGTGCGGACGTGCCGCGAGTGCCTGTCCGGTGTGATATAATTTGATCGTGTACAAATAGTGTTCTGGTGCTTGTGTTTCTGGGTATAGTTGTGAGTGAGTCATGTCCATTGTTTGACGTATATTCGTCGGAGATTTTCCGGTGGAAACCGGAGATTTTCACGGATATTTCAGTCTTGTCGTCTAATGTAAGTAGGTTTAGGTTTTTATTGCCTATCCTCTTCTCTCACTCTCCTCTG